>JALPMT010000958.1:32385-62384 GCA_024243955.1 Pancytospora epiphaga
TAACACAAAAATAACCTTCAATGAGGTTATCTAGCTTGTGTTTTATTTTGTAAAAAAATTTCTGTAGAATTTAATGTTAGAAAGGGATTAAATAGAACTTTAAAACAATGAGAAAATTGTGTCATATTGTTGAATAATTAATCATATAAAAATTTTTAGTAAAAAAATACCGATTCATGGCTGACAATACGCTTAATAACAACACATATTTAGCTTTTTCTCAACACTCCTTTTTACAGTTTTGTTAATTAGAAATTTCTTAATAAAATTTTCACCGATGATTGCCAAGCGAATGAAAGAGCGCTCCGCATATCTTCAAGGAAAAGAAAGGGATGAAAAACTAAAGAAGATGGAACTTTCTGATGCACTAAAGGAAAACAAGCCTATTCCACATTATCTACGTGCCGAGGCCAAACATATTCTTGATGAGATGATCTACGATGTTAAAGATGATACTCCTGTATTTTTACCACCGAAGATAGCCGTCACTACATCCCACGATCCATCCTCTATGCTCAAATCCTTCAGCAAGCATATGAGCTTGTTGTTCAACGGACACCACCTGATGCGTGGACGGATGACACAGTCTCAACTCAGTGAGCATTGCGCCGCCCAGGGTGTGACACACCTTTTAATATTCAATGAGACGAAGGGGCACCCGTCGACTTTGATTCTGTGCAAATACCCAACAGGCCCAACTTACAAGTTCTCATTGTTCAATGTGAAGTATCAAAGACGTACTAAGGCGCTTGGGGAGCGGGCCTTTCTTGTAATTGATGGAATGGATTCTCAGATAGGCCTTGATTTAAAGCAGAATCTTTCCACCTGTTTTCCGTCAACGAAGGAGGGAAACAGATTGGTAGCCTTTGTGAACAGGGGAGGCACGATAGCCTTTAGACATTTTTTAATTGAGAATAAGAAACTTACGAAAGAATGTGAGTTTGACATGAGAATATACAAAATAATCAACAGTACATTTGACATGGATGGAGATATTGGCTATGTGCTGAATGCTTTTACAAATACCAGAAAAGATGATATTTTGAAAGAAGAGGAATAGAGCATGGATGTTATTTTTATCTAAGGTAGAAACGTTACATTGTTGCAGGTACTTTCAGGGCTTTTTAATTTAATAAGGCTGTTGAGATAAAGTTAAATGAGATATGAAGGGTTTTTTAATAGAAAGGGGCTTAGCCGAGTCTGTTGTATCCAGGCGATGGTGCTTAATAGAACGCGTATGTGTATTTTTAGAATACTGGCGTGGATCTGTTTAACATGGAGACGCTGAGGCAATAAAAGGGAAATAGACTAAAACAATAAATAAAATAAATTTATTTTTTCTAAAAAAAAATTTTTTAATTAAATAGTTTATAAGGGGTGTTGTCAATATTTGGGTATCCATCTAAAAGGATACATAACATAGGAAATCGCCTTTGTTGGCGTATTTAACCTAAAATAAATTTATTAAGGTTATTGTTGTGTCATACACTTATTATCAGTCCGGAAAAAGGGACTTCCCTAGTCCTTTGCCAGCATCCAGCCTTTGAGTGTATTTGAAAACATTAAAAAATCATGAAATTAAAAAAATCTGCCCAGAAATAGGCTACAAAAGACTGCTAAGTCTATAAGTCAAATATTTCAATAAACATTCTTCTTCTTACTTACGTCATTGATATATTAAAAATTTTAGTATTACCCCATCCCATGGATAGTTTGCATAGACTCAATGAGAAACTGATTTTAGTCCCCAAGCTTCTCTACTTTATGATGGCCATGCTGTTCTACACATTTCATCAGTTCAGAGGCGCATTTATAAACAGCCAATTTCACGTCTCAAAGAAGCAGCTTGGCGCCTACTTCGGCTACATTCAACTCATCGCCTTTCTTATCAACCTGTGGATTGCAGGGTTCAACGACCGGACTGGGAAACAACGTATGGTTCTTGCCGGCCTTGTTGTCAGCAGTGCCATCTTCTTTCAGACCTTCTTCGTGATTCAGTCTGCTGCAATCTTCTGGATAGCCTTTGGGTTCTATTTCAGTCTCATTTCTGCAACAATGCCTCTTCTGGACAAGGTTATGCTGGACTACCTCACCGCCAATCCAAACACCAGTCCGGAGAGTTATGGTGTCCAGCGTGTATTTTCATCTATCGGCTATTTGGTAACAAACTTTATTATTGAGCAAATTTGTAAGAGTGGTCCGGGAGACAAAGACTTTAGCAACATGGCTTACTACAATGCATTCATCGGGGTAGTAGTCACTTCTCTGATTGTCCTTTTTATCAGAAATCTTCCTCCCCATACAAACTCTAACAACTACCTTCTTTCAATCTCAAAGCTCCTGCGTAATTTCGACTTTATGTATCTTATGTTCATTGTGCTTCTCTGTGGCATTGTCAGGGCATCCATGACGGTATATCTTGGCCTATACTACATTGATGTTCTTCGTCTAAAGACAGACAGTCCTCCCATGAAACTGTTTTGGCCATTTTCATATCTTTTGGAATTCTTCTACAATCACAAGCAGTCCACCACCACCATGTTCGGTGTGGCTCTCGAAATAATCATTTTCTTCAACTCTGCAAGAATCATCAGAAAAATAGGCCTTTTCATGCCGCTTTTAATTGCGCAGTTTGCCCAGTTCGCTAGGTTTGTTGCTTACTACAACTTGCACTACGACAATTCTAATGCATTCCTTTATTGTTGCTTGTTTGAGCTTTTGAAGGGGCTTACTTTCGGTTTGATTCAGTCATCAGCTGCCATCCTCGTCTCTAGGCTTGTTCCTCCCTCCCTCAAAACTACTGGGCAGATTATTTATAACGGTACTTTCATAGCGTTGGGGACAGTTCTTTCTGGATTTATCTTCCAGTTTGTTTTCAGTCCTGGTGCCAAGCTTTCTCAGGAAGAGGCTTATAATGAATTTCGAAGCGTATTTCTTATTAACAGCTTTATTTCTGTGTTAATAATTGTCTTTTTCCTATTTAAGTATGCTGTAAAGGAGAATCTTATTTTTAACAAGGAAAATGCAGAGGAGAAACTCAGGGGTATTGAAGAGAGGGCGTTGATGGAGGAGATTCCGGATATTTCAAAGAAAGAGCCCGAAACAAGAGTATAATAAATAGTGTAATATTTAAGCATTGATAGTAATTGATTTCTTGTGTGTTAAGTGTTTTTAAACTATTTATTAATAAATACCCAATTTATATTAGCTATCGCAAATAGTACTTGAGGGAAATCGGTTTAGTCTATTCTGTCGAGGTGTATATTCAAACGATCAGTGGCTGTATAGAAAATGTTTGAAAGCATCTTTTTTGAATACCGATCTGATTAACATATGGAGACATTAAGGCAATTACTGTAATTACTGTAAGATTGTAATTACTGTAAGATTAAAAAAGGACCAGAGGAACCTTTGAAGCGATAAAAGAGATATAAACTAAAATTAACCTCAAATAAATTTATTTTATTACTTTGTATTATAAACTACATGCACTCCTACATCTCCTCTATACAAGTTGCCTAGATATAGACATGAACAAATAATGCCCTTCAAGTGTCTTCTATGTTACTTTATCGTCACATAAAGTCTAATAAAAGCTTTGCAAATTTATTAGAGAAATTAATACTCTATAGCTTCTTCTGTACTGGTTGTCTAAATGTATAATTAAAAGTAAAAGAAAAAATGTCTGTGAATAGTACAACTTGGTAAATTTTTGCCATTCTTCAAATGAATCAGCGCGAGTTGTTGAAAAAATACTATTCTGAGATCTTTCCAGTCGAGGAGCTGTTTGAGGTGCTGGGAATAAGCGAGTTCAGAGAGATGTCATTCACCACACAGCAGGATGCCTATGTACGGTACCTTTCCTTTTCTAACAGTCAAGAATTCAAAGAGAAGGTAGCAGAAATTAATCCCAAGAAGATTGATGTGGGGGCCATCCATGATGGACCCATCAGAAGATTGGGTGGTGCTAAGCCTGTGGAACGAGAGCTAGTATTTGACATTGATCTTACTGATTATCCAAGGACATGCTGTGATGGTAAGTCGATCTGTGAAAGGTGTTTTGAGAAGATAAAATGTGCTATCAAAATACTTGATTACAGTCTGAAAGAGGAGTTTGGATTCAGATCTGTAGGATTTGTATTTAGTGGGCGTAGAGGAGTGCACTGTTGGGTGTTGGATCATAAGGATATGAACCAACAGGTACGAGGAGATATTTACAAGTTTTACCAGCAGATAATAGAGAAGAACCAGTTCGTAGAGGCGTACGACAAAATAATGCGGGAGTTTTGTGATGATGACAAGAACATAATCCAGGAGTGGTTTATCAGGATTGATAAGCAGGTTACGGTGAATATGAACCATTTGATAAAGGCGCCCTTTTCTGTTCACGCTGACACACTGAACATCTCATTGCCTATAGATCCGCAGGAGATCTGGGAATACAAGGACATACTCAGGCTTGGAGATGTCGTAGAAAATCCAGCACTGTTGCTGCCACATGTGAAGGTATTTAAAGGATGGAAGAATACTGACGAGAGAATATAACAATGTACGATGATAAGGATAAATTAAACTGGTGTTATCTATAAAAAGTATACTTTCAACTATTACTATTTAATATTTTATACTATTCGGAATGTGACAGAATAGGGCCTTTCCAAACCCACATAGCTTCTCCATCTTCCCCAGCCACGCATTTTACATTCGCATTGCTCCTTACGATTGGGACAACATAGCACCACACCTGCTCAGGCACATCCAAGGCATCCTTGAGCTGTCTTTCACTCAATTCAGGATTGAACACTGAGGACCGTGTAGAAACCACCAGCTGTCTACTGAGCGTTCCTAGTACGTCCTTGGCTATCGCATGTGCCTCCTGGAGAAGTTTTGCCTGTCTACGTCTTCTATTCAAGCAAAGCTTTACTGTAACAAGAAAAAACAGAAAGGGAATTGCAATCAAGGCGATACGTCTCAGATAATAACGGATTACCACTCTAACACTTCTTCTTCCTTTAATTGCTGTTACATAACCACCCTCAACTGTAACCTTGCCTGACTCTAAAACTAATCTCTGTAATTCTTGATCTAACGTAATATTGTCTAGCTTTATTCTCCTGTTCTTTCCTGTGCCGTATTTCTCTTCGCCTTTGTAATACTCAAGCATCCTTATTATTTTGCCAGCTTTCTCAATGTTCCGTAGCTTCTCGGTATTGTCTACGACGCAATGATCAATTATGCCTCTAACAAGTCTATACCCTGGGGCACAGCAGATCTCTTCATTAACCAAAAGGGAATGCGCAGGAAGAGGCACACAAAATGATCCTTCAGGAGTGCAGTATGGACAAAAGAACTTCAAATAGACCAAAAACATCAGAATGAAGATTGCAAGCAAATAGCGCCTTTTAAAACGAGAGCTAACTGGGTTAGGCGTAGTACTATCGGTATTAGGCATAGTTTTTATTACTCCTCCCTTTCTAGAACGAGATACTGAGATGTTCTCGGAGTCTACAGATGTATCAAAAATGCTTGTTTGAATGGATGAATTGGAAATGATCGTATCATCTCTATTCCCAGGGGTACTGCTCTGTTCAGCATTGTTAGAAAGTTTTATATCCATCAATTTTGATTTTCTAGGTGATCGTAAGTTTATTTCAAAATTTTTATCTTTAAATGAAAAATTAGGTAGTATAGAGTCATTTATACTATCGTGTATTTCTTCATTTATAATTTTACTATTGTTAATACTTATATCATCATATTTGCTATTGTTAATACTTGTATTATCATATTTACTATTGTTAATACTTGTATTGTATTTACTATCATCAATAGCAAATTCTTCTGATTCACTTCCTTTGCCTGAAAATAAAATCTCCTCTGTAGCTTCCAAGTCTGATTCAACAGAAGCAGAGGACCCCTGGAAAATATTTTCATTGCTGAATTTGCTAGCCAGCTCATCAACTCGATCATGAATGTATTTTTTATAAGCATCTAAAATAGTATTCTTCAGAGAGTTCGGACCAGGAATGTTTTCAACATGGTTTTCACTCATTATTCTTCGTAGTTCTTGTTTTGTAAGCTTTTTATAATCAAAACTCTTATTAAGGTATTCCTTCCGTGGGATCTTCTCCGCCATTTGGTGTAAATGGGCTCACAGAAAAATTAGAGATTGAGGATGAGACTGGCAGGGCTGCAGATGATGAATAAATCAACCAACTATTTACGACATAAGTGTGGATATTTGTACAAAAGAACAATATTCTACATCAAGACATGTACTTCTACTGAAATAAAATATATCGGTGTTTTAATAAAAATGGAGAATGCAAGGATTGAACTCGCGACCTTTTACATGCTAAGCAAACGCTCTACCACTGAGCTAATTCCCCATGAACGGTAAAAGATATTGTTACTTGTATTATTGTTAGTTTTATAGTAAGTTATAAAATATATATAATGACTAATAAAGTATTGTAAATTTTATTGACTGCTGTGATTTTTTTGAAGGTTTGCAAACTGGTCATTTTAAGTATTGATGAATTTTAGCTATCATAGATATTGATATAGTAAATTTTAATTATCATAGGTATTAATATAATGAATTTTAGCTATCATAGGTATTGCTATAGTGAATTTTAAAACAATTACCATAAGACTGGATGTTAGCTAAGTACTAATTACCTAAAATTGCTATTTATTAAAATTGTTAAACCGAAGCATCGGTTCACTAATAATTAAAATTACCTCTTCGATCCTTTTTATGAAATGGACGTGTAGCGCAATGGTAGCGCACCGGTCTTCGGAACCGTAGGTTGTGGGTTCGAGTCCCATCACGTTCGTTATTTAACAGTTTTTGTAAAATATAAACTTTAGCTATACGTGTTGTTCTATAAGTATACATAGGCATTTAATTAATAAACAATATATAACAGATTGTCCCCATGAAATCTATAAGGATATATATGCCTAATAAACATAGCAACTGAAAGAAGTATCCTTTTATAATATAAATACATGTAAATTAAGTAATATTTGGGCCACTATGGAAATGTTATAGATTAAAGGTGCCTTGTATATAAATATCATTGTCGCAAGCTTGATTAAGTCACCAACGACCCAACACGCAAAGAGCTCCAAAGGTTTCTCAATTGCATTCTTATAAATAAGCAACTGAATAAATGTGATCATAAGATCCAAGGTACTAGCAACAATACCGAATACGGGACCGAAGCCCAGAATGAAAAAGACATTAGCAAGGACTGCTACGATTGTAGCAACAGACAAACAATACATTCCAAGTCCATGCTTGCTGTATAGCTCTGGTCTGAAGAGTACCAGTTCTATTCTACGGAGTGGTAATCTGTAATTTCTGATGAGATATCCATGGAGCAATATAATGAAGAGAAACTGGTATAACAGTACAACACTGTATCTTGCTTCATAATAATGGAAGAACTTGATAATACAGGAAATGATAGTGAGGAGACTAAGCATTGGGCTGAAAATAATCTTACCAGTGTAAATCTGGGGTATGAACCCAAGTACCGGGCTCAGAATGTATGCGATTCCACCAATTTCTTTTACCGGCATGGGGGTCCCGCACGTAAAACTTGTATTTGTTTGGAAATAAGTTTACGGTGGGAAAGCTAAACAGAACAAGGAAAAATATAAATTAATAAAGCTAATTTCGGTTTGTAACTCTTTTATTGCTTCGGGAAGGGACTTTAAAGTTTCCATTGTTTCTTCTTTGGTCTTACAGTAATTATCTCCGCATCTATGTCCTGGGCATGTCTACGCTGGTAAGCAAAAGAAGTATTTTCTTAAACCTATTGCCTATATGCTATTTTCTTAAACCTATTGCCTATATGCATACTACCGTGTGAATGGATGTTCAATAAGTTGATCATACGTGGATATTTATTTACATGAAACTAAAAGCTGTAAACCACTCATTAACAGCCAATAAAGCTATTTTCAATACCAGCTGAACGGCAAATGACAAAAGTACAAAAACATGAATCAATTTTGTTGTAATTAAGACTCTTTTCTATTATAACAACTGTTAACCGGTTGTGTCTTTAATTTATCTGTTTTATCTGTAATACTTTTACCCGTGTTATTCTATAATAACGACCAGCTGTAAACTAGCTGCATGCGACAATATTAATAAAACAACCTTTAACGACAATATTAATAAAACAACCTTTAACGACAATATTAATAAAACAACCTTTAACGACAATCTTATTTTATTTATACACTAGAATAACTCTCCAATGCATCAAGTTTCTTGTCTATGACAGAAATCAATTCGTAATTCTCATTCAGAATCTCAAGCACCTCTCCTTGCTCGTCCTGCAAATTTTCAACGACCTTGTAAAACTTGTCACAAACATTCTCAAACTCAGCCACAGAACGACCCATCGCCGTCTCAGAACCAGCAGGAATCTTGTCAAGCTCACCTTCTATATGATCAAGAATACCAGACAACTCATCCATCATGGCCCTTTCTCGTTCAATATTCTTCTGCTGCTCTACATAGGCATTCTTAGCCTTTATCAGCTGCATGTCCCTTTCAAACACATCACAAACATCCTTTCTAAACTCCTTAATGTTCTTATCAAGGACCTCCACTTGCATATCTATTATCTCCTTCAACTTTAAATTATACAAATTCACGCTATGATCTTTAATAGATGACATCAAACAACTTTGATCCAGTGGCGCTTCTTCATTCTCCTTTGGAAGAGTATCTTCTGGCTTGGCTGTAACAGGCTGTGGCTGAAAAGTCAATGGAGCTGGAGCAGCTGACACACCAACAGTATTGTTTGTAGACCCAACAGGCGCAGGAGTAGGTGCTGCTGGTTGGGTTAAAAATGACGGTGTTGTTGTTTGTCCAAGTGAAAAAGCTGCGGCAGGTGTCTGTAAAGGCACACTAGCTTGCTGAGAAGCGGGCTGAACCGTATTTTGCGGCGCTGGAATGGTGGATCCAAATGCACTAGTAACAGGTGTAGCTTGGGTCTGCGGGGTGAAAATGTTAAGAGCCGGAGACGTAGATGTATTAGCACTTTGAATTCCAAAAGATGGAGCAGGTGTGGGTTGCTCTCCTAATGGCACTGTGTTTGATGATCCTGGAAAAGATGGTTGCTGCCCAAGCGGTGTAGCCTGGGAAATGTTACTAAACGGCTGTGATGTTTGGCCAAATGTGTTTGATCCGAACATACCAGAAGAAGATGGTGCAACAGAAGAGAATGCTGGGGTGGATGATGTTGATAACCCAAAAGGTTGTCCAGAAGGTGTATTTGAAGAAGATGCAGTACCTGATGAACCAGAAAACGTGGATGATTGTGCGCCAAATGTTCCAATTGGCTTATTGGTATTAGTAATTCCAGAAACAGTGTTAAAAGGTGTTCCGGAACCTGTAGTTCCTGCTGACTGGCCAAAAAGAGAAGAAGAGTTGTTGAATTGTTGTCCAAAAGATGGTGCACCTGAACTAGTCTGTCCAAAGGATGATGCAGCTGGTTGTCCAAAGGATGATGCAGCTGGTTGTCCAAAGGATGATACGCCTGGACTAGTCTGTCCAAAGGATGTTGCAGCTGGTTGCCCGAAGGATGTTGCAGCTGGTTGCCCGAAGGATGATGCAGCTGGTTGTCCAAAGGATGATGCGGCTGGTTGTCCAAAAGATGTTGCGGCTGGTTGTCCAAAGGATGATACGCCTGGACTAGTCTGACCAAAAGACGATGAAGATTGCTGCCCAAAAATCCCAGGTGTATTTTGATTCTGGCCGAAGGGTACTGGGGATTGAGATGAACCAAACGGTAAGGCCGTTTGAGAAGACTGGCCAAATATTGAAGATGTATTTTGCTGTTGTCCAAATGGCACATTTGCATTAGACTGACCAAATATGTTTCCCTGTGGGCTCGTAGCAGGTGGCTGTTGCCCCTGTTGCTGTCCAAACAGATTTGAACCAGGCCTGTAAGGATTATTCATGGGCACCGCTTTTAAAAAAAATTTCAGTATTGCTTTGAATGGGTTTTTAAAGTAAAATCTGATGGAAACCAAGAGGTAGATAGGCTTACTGGGTGTTGTCAAAAAACTTATGTAATAATAATAAATTGGTAAATGAATCTAATTCTTTATGTAATGACATGCGATGGTGTGGGTAACAAGTAATGTAAGAATGATCAGATTAATTTACATTGACAACCTATATCTATCTAAAAGCAAGCATTCGAAAGCATCTCCTTTAAATACCAACGTGAATCCACTTAAGATGCCGACACTAAAGCAATTCCCATAAGACCAAAAAAGAACTGTAGAATTCACAAAAGCTTCTTTCCAAAAGACCAAAAAAAACCTTCAATAAATTTACCTACTCTCTATTTTTAAACATCTTTTATTAAAAAATACTTCATTTTCATTAAGATAAGCATATATATGCTTACACCTCCACTTTTACAATATTAACCATCTCTCTTATATAAGCGTAAATAAGCAATTTCCATTCTTAAAAGACATAAAAGCAAAAATTCTGCTGTACCTATGCTCTATTGTCTTGGAGTAGTTCTTTGTACTGTACACTTTAACAATGAAGGAGCCCATTCAACATTTAGTGATTATCTGAGTAAGGGTAACTCGCTGCATCAGAGCGCCAGTAGTGACAATGGAAGCAACGGCCATATTGACCCGCCACCAAGTGTGCTTAAGACAAAGGCTGGAGCAGATAGGCAAATAAGGAATGAGCTTGCTACCCTGTCGGAGAAGGTGGATGCAATGCGCAATGAGTTTCTCAAGGCAGTAAAAGACAATGCGTCAAATGCAAATACAAACAGAGTTGGAGATGCTTCGCTCGTTCATGGATTCGTACTGCCATGTGGTATCTGCTCATCCTGCTTGGAGGGGTCTCCGTGTCCCATGGGATTACTGTCAGCCTTGTATGAGGATATTCAGGCTGGTGAAGATTACACCATACTAACAGACAAAGAAAAGAACAAGCAGAATTACTATCTTCTCAAGCAGCTCGATGATATCTTCAACAAAATACTGCAAAGTTCCAGTCCCACAGATAAGCCCGCATTTCAGCTCATTCATAATCCAACACTAAAAAAGTTTCTTACTGATCTGGGAATAGTAGTCATGGGTCTCTCAAGTGCGATGGGCATGGGGTATCCAATGGGTCTAGGAATGGGCATGGGAATGCCATGGCAGGGGCCTATGATGGGTCAACCTGGGCCTTACATGCATCCAGGGATGTACCCCTACCCTGGGCCATTCATGCCTGGCCAGGGAGCTACAGGTTTACAGCAAGAAGAACAAGGACCATCAGGAGTTCAACAAAGGCCGAACCCGAACGTGAGCAATTATCCCCACGGGTTCTATCCTCCAATGGGTGGAAGCGGAATGATGGGTCAGTTTCCGTTCTACCCTGGGATGTTTATGGCAGGACAGGGAGCTGGTTCAAACCCTCTTGCGATGCGCCTCATGAATTATTACATGGCAAGACTTGGAAATTTCCCTGGATTGCAGGGTGGTCAATTTGGAGGGCTTCCTGTAGGAACACCTTTTGCAGCTAATAGGCAAGCAGGACCACAGTCTGGGCCTAGTAGTCCTTATGATAATTAATGATTAAAGTTATTTATCTATTTTTATATAGTACAATGACAATTTTTTAAGTATAAAATTAACTGGTTGTTTAAAAAAACATATTGTTTGTTGTTACTGAAATAGCAAGTAAAAAAGGCTGATTTAAATGAATTACTAAATTAATAAACAAAAAGCTATAACGGGAGAAAACTCATTATCATTTTTAAACTTCACTTTTATCTAACTTATACGCACCCTAGTAAAATAATAATTAAGTAGCTTGGGCCTGAATGTTAATTATTAATCCCTTAGATTCACATTAATACCGAAAGAGTCTAAAAAAACTCCCCAATCTAAATGACAAAACGAATATGTTTAAATAAAGGTTTTAAAGGTGTTTAACACTTAACAACATCCAATAATACTATACTTTGCATATTAAAAACCAAATAATTATAAAAATATAATAAAAATTCACTTTTTTATCTTTGTCGTAGGTTCATAGTTTCTCCACCTTTTTAAATTATAAAATTTCTACAATAAACTTCTTAAAAATGGCTGATAACACGTGCTAACTTAATAAATTCAAACTAAATTTAATTATAGCTCAGTAACCCTTATCCTAAAGCTTTGAATGTCGGCAGTCTTTCCATTCTTAGCATCTTCGACCAGAACACGGTCTTTAAACACACAATTCTCAAATAAGTTCCCGTCAAGATCAACAGCATCCAAAATAAGCCCATCGACATCCAAAAGTACAGCACTGTCTGACTGTATGGTAGAAATATGGCATGCCTCGTCCTTAATCAGGAATACCTCCATCTGCCTAGGCTCGTCACTCGTCTCATCTCGAACATCAACCATCCGCATCTCTGTAGGCCTATGAATCTTAATATGCATCTCATTTTCACAATCTCTGCATGCAACAACAAGGTTGAATGTCTCAAACTCGTGGTGGTTCCCCTTAACTTTTACCTGTTCCTTCATTTCCTCGGTAATGTAGAGTAGGTTCTTGTAAGGCTTACCGCATGCAGCACACTCGACACTTATGTGGAAGTTCTGAGCTACACGTATCCCAGCAATGTTGTGAAATTCTCCTGTGACATCAACTCTAAACTTCATGAATAAATGAGGGTTAGCTGTTCTTAAAATTTTGTAGTCTTATAAATTTAAACACTAACACGGATGCTTGCACTATTAAGACTTGAATAATATAAAGGGGGTACTAAGCTTGCCAGGACAAGATTTGATAAGTCATTAAAATAATTTTATTAAGAGTTATCAGATCTTTTACTTGGTCTGTACTTTGAGTTGCTCCCGCATGTTTTTGCTTTTTAGACACGGTTATTAAATATAAGTGTTGTACCCTTTGACTTTCATCAAGGTTCAACTTCTATATGAGGGATTTTAAATGGCGAAGTGTCATTTCTTATATAATGTTCTATTTCACAGTAAAATACTTAAATACGAAAGTTTTTCAATAAATCAAAGATTCTTTTAGAACAGAATTTTTATTTAGTTCAGTGCTTCTAACAAGCAAAGTCTTTACAGAACAGACAAGTTTGTCCGAATCTAAGTCATTAGGCAAACTAGCCTTAAGTTGTATCCACGAGGATACGACAATAAAACTTAATTATTCAAATGTTTTTCAAATGAACCTGTATCATGTTTTTCTTCAATAACATTTCAATCAAGAGAATTTTCAGTTATATGAGAATAGTTTATATATGCCCACCCTGTGTAACAATATTAGCTGACAAATATTATAGTAGTTAATAAATGCAATTATACTTCTTCAGAATTACATACGTGCGTATAAAATATGCTTTTATCCAAAATAAACAATTCTAGTAACAGTCTCAATAAATTTATTTACTGTAACCTTTCAAATCTAAAAAGGAAAAGTTCTAACCACAACTTCTTCATAAAAAATTTCCCCATGATCGACAAAATTATTGAGAAGCTCTATAAATGCAAGGTACCCACAGAGGCAGAAGTACAGACAATATGTGAGCTTGCTACAGAGATTCTGATCAAAGAAGAGAATGTCATAAGTGTGCCCTCTCCGGTCACAATATGTGGAGATATTCACGGTCAGTTGTACGACTTATTTGAGTTACTTAAGATTGGAGGGCTACCGCCTTATACGAATTACTTATTCATGGGCGATTATGTAGATCGAGGTTTTCACTCGGTGGAGACTGTGTCATTCCTACTTTGTATGAAGATTAAGTATCCAGATAGAGTCTGGCTCTTGCGTGGTAACCACGAGAGCAGACAGATTACACAGGTTTATGGGTTTTACGATGAGTGTCTAAGAAAGTTTGGGTCGCCGGTGGTATGGAGACTATTTACCGATCTTTTTGACTGCTTGCCCATTGCGGCGGTCGTGAATAATGATACATTTTGTTGTCACGGAGGACTGAGTCCTTCATTTGACACTTTAGACCAACTACGCAGTATTGACAGACGGGTAGAAGTTCCACACGAAGGGGTGATGTGTGATGTTCTCTGGTCTGATCCTGATGAGAGTCCAGGATGGGGCCAGTCACCCCGGGGAGCCGGTTTTACTTTTGGCCCGGATATAACTGAAGCCTTCAACAAGAGAAATAATCTTAAGCTGGTCTGTCGGGCACACCAGCTTGTAAATGAAGGCTTCAACTGGAATCACGAGCGTTCTTGTGTGACGATATTTTCGGCTCCTAATTATTGTTATCGGTGTGGGAATCTCGCATCACTCATGGAAATGGATGAGGCAGGAAATCACGAATTTACACAATTTGACCCTTCACCTGACAGAGTTGAGGAGTTTTCGTCTTCTAAAATTCCAGATTATTTTTTATAGAATTTTATTAAGTTGGTGTTGTTTTTAGGTAGATTTTTCTGTGAAATTTACTTGTCAAATATACTTTTGAAGTTAAAAGTAGTAGTTGTTTTTACTTAGACTAACATTAAATCTTGTGTGTTGTTTTTATGTAGTTGTTTAGACTATGTGACCATGTTATTGTATGTCATATATTTGCTTTTAATAAATACCCTTAATGTCAAGTGGCCACATTGTATAATTTTATTATCACTTAGAATACTTACACAAGGAATGATGTATGTATGATTATAGCAGGTATATTTCTATAGAGCATTATTAAACATTGAACAGTCATCATTATTTTTCTGGTCTTTATTGACATTATCAATGAATCCATGCCATTAACACTGTCAATAAATCCACACTTTGGCTTTACAGAATAACACTTTTTCCTTTTAAAATCTTAGCTCGATCTACTTTCAAAAAATTCAAAAATTTACCCAAAATGACAAAGTCTTACATGTTCAGCGATAGGAATGCAGGCTCTCAAAGAAGAAGACGGGAAGATCAGCAGGTAGAACTGAGACGACAACGCACAGAGGAACTTCTTAATAAAAAACGAGCATCTTCTTGCAATAAGGAGTCCGGAACATCTTTTGATTCCCTTTTAGAACGACTAAATTCAGGGGATCTAGAGACTGTGTACAAGGGGACTTTTGAATGTAGGAGCAGTCTCAGTGTTGAAGGAACCCCACCAATCCAGGAAGTTATTGATGCCGGAATTATACCCAGGATTGTGCAGTTATTGAATCCAGCAACCTACTCTGTCTTCCCAGAGACATCAATTACGTTTATAACTAAAACACGTATAGAAGCAGCCTGGATAATAACCAATATTGCATCAGGGACTAATGAACAAACGATGTACTTAACCCAGCAGGGTGTCATTCCAGAACTAGTGTCCATGCTCGATGAGGAGGATGATGCTGTGACTGACCAGAGTGTGTGGGCATTGGGAAACATGGCAGGGGATTGTGAAGATATTCGCGATATAATTTTAAACCACGGGGCACTCTACAAGATTCTAGCACTGGTCGATAAATACAAAGTGGCAAAGGAGCACATAAGGATTCTTAGAAATTTAACATGGTTGATGGCAAATTTGTGCAGAGGTAGAAATCCGTCTCCTCCCCAAGAGGTTTTAGAGGTGGTTGAGGGTGCTGTGGAGAAGTTAGTTATGCTCAATGATGCTGAGGTTGTCGCAGACTGCTTTTGGTGTTTATCGTATGTGGTGGATGTTGGAGATCATCTAGCCAAGATTGTGCTTGAGTCTGCAATTTTACGTCGTTGCTACGATTTGCTTAGTAATTTTGCGGTGATGCTCAATGAAACGGAGAACCCCGGGGTGACCTACGATATTAATGCGGCAAAAATTGGAGCTTTTTCGATTTGTCCTATCATTCGGATGCTTGGAAATATCATTACAGGGACTGATGAGGCAAC
Source organism: Pancytospora epiphaga (assembly GCA_024243955.1). Lineage (NCBI taxonomy): Eukaryota > Fungi > Microsporidia > Pancytospora > Pancytospora epiphaga. The sequence goes on from JALPMT010000958.1 coordinate 48,278, forward strand.
TGACGTAGTCATTCGCGCAGGATTTCTAAATTTCATGTCAACTATTTTCTACCGGTATGATAATAAGAAACTTCCTCGGATCAGGAAAGAGATATGCTGGATGCTTTCCAACGTATCTGCGGGAACTTCCGAGCAGATATTGTCTATTCTCAGCTCTGATCTTGCTAATCTTCTTATTGATGCTATTTCTCGTTATGAGCTTTATGTACGAAAGGAAGCTTCATATGCCATTTTGAATCTTCTTCATTTCTGTTCTAAGAATCCTGAGCATTTGCAGCCTCTTCTTGATAATCAAGTCATCCAGGCCATCCAGCTTCATCTTTCGGCAATCACGAATGTACCAGACCTGCAAGGACAGGCGCTTGATGCTGTGCGTTATGCGTTAGAAGCTGGGGAAAAGATAAGGGCCAAGTTTGGGGAGAATCCTGTTGTACGTATTATGATTGAGAGTCACATTGTCGATGATATTGAAGAGTTGCAGGATGTTTCAAGCAGGTTTGTCAATCAGAAGGCATATAACATAATAATGGATTATTTTGAAGGCGAGGAGCAGTGAGTAAATAAATAGGATAATATTAAACAGGAATTTCTATATAATTTTATTGATGGATTTTGAAAAAGCTAAAATAAACACGAAAAGGTTTTTAATTAAATATTTAAGGTAGATATTGTCATGGTCTGAATTTTTATTTATTTAAAAGGATCATAGCACAGGCTTGTCTTAGGCGAACTTTTTATAAAGGAACAGTCGGCACAAGGCCAATGTTGTAAGGAAACTCTGACTAATATTTAGAACAGAAGAATAAATTTATTAAGAGTTGATTTATACGCTTTTATCGCATTGGTAAGAAACTTTTAAGTTTTTTGGTTATTTGCTAGCACCCAGTTTTACTGTAATTATTTTAGCGTTTTACCTTGGGAAAATTCACACCTGTATTTTAAAGAGATGTTCACAACAAAATGAATTTATTCTGAAAAGGTGCTTGTTAATAAATAATTTTGTTGTAATTAAGACTCATTTTTAGTATAACAACAGTTAACTGGTTGTGTTTTTAATTCATCTGTAAAACTTTTACCCATGCCATTCTACAATAACGACCAGCTGCATGCGGCAAGGCTACACCAACAATATTAATAAAGCAGCGTTAAACGACAAAATTTATTAATATCAATAAAGAAATTAAACGAAATAATTTCATCAGAAAACGATAGCATCAAAAACAATGATTTAACAAATTATGTTGCTAAGGTAAATATTGTCGTGACAATTAACACAGTAAATTTTACTATATAAGGTTACCGATATACATTTTTAAAAATATCAATAAGTATATAACACATAAATAACTTTCATTGAATATGCTTTACTTTATTGAGGCAACTCCATGCCACAGAGCTGTTTTCCAAATTTATCTGCAAATATTGTCTGATATACTCTTATGCTTGTAGTTAATACCAAACTCAAAAGAAGTATCAAAATACATACAAACAATGCCTTAGTATAAGAGTCGTTATTAAAAGCATACCCAAGAATTTTAGGAATCAATTTTTCTTTTATGTCAAATGTGACTATTTGCTTAGTGCCATCAGAAACTATCCGTTTTTTAATAACAAATATGTCTCTATACTTACTACGGTCAACATTACTTGATTTGATAGAAGAAGCTATTCTACCGTTCACTTCTGGGCTTAGTTCTTCCATTTCTTTCTTTAGAAGAGTCTCTATATTCTTAATATCAGTTTTTACTGACTGCTTCTCTATAGTTTTTGATCCAGAGTTGTCTTTAAAACTCAAACCGTCTTCAATGTCGCTACTGACCGCAGAGTCAACAGCACCTATTTTGATTTTATCCAGGTCCTGTTCCTGTTCCTCAGTACTGAATTTTTCTTGGTTGGTCTTAGTCTCCAGAGACGATTGAGGACTTAGAGCAGATAGTTTCTCTGAATTAATAAATGAATCCGAAGTATACATAAGAGTGCAGACCAATGGAAAAAATAACAGTAACATGTTTATTTTCTACATCGGCGGATATAAACCAAACTGAAACAGAGTCTGTATGATACGCAACAATGGCACTTCAAAACAGCATCGAGTAAATATTACAGCTGTTTGATAATTATCAATTAATGTAATATTAAATAGACTTATTAAGAACATTTTCATATTGATCATCAGTTATAGTTAAAATAAATTTATTAAAGGTTGTTCGACTTTTTACATACCTGGCAGGCTTGAGCTACGTCCACGTGCCCCTGCTCTCTAGTGTCTTCCATAAAGCCACCGGCTGTATAGATCTAGGCCTAGATGAAATCGGTAATCCCGATGTCCTTCGAGTACCGTCTGTGATACTTTGTTACCACTCCGTCTTATGTCATCACATAAGAATGACGTGCGTTCTGCACCCGTATTCTTCCCCAAGCTTGTTTACAATTGTACTTGTGCGTCTTCTCTGCCTTTACTATTGTCGGTCAATCCTGACTCGTGATTCCCACCTCCATAGATGTCATGCCTTCTTATCTAGAACAAATATATCTAAGCAATTTACCTGTGTTTGCATACCCGTGGGTACTTGCACTAATCTCGCAATTCTCATTGGATACTACCTCCTGGATAGAGTGTAAACGCACACATAATAATACATATAGATCATATACTTAAGGCATCCCCCAAAATGAACACCCTTTTATAATAATGCCCTAATGGTATTATTGTCATTAGACCTTATACTCCAACTATAAATAGAAATAAACAATTACAAACCAGTTTTTGTCCTCCATGAAGCCATTGCCCGAGGAGATAGAAGCGGCACTTAAAGACCCAGAACCAAAGAACCAGGTCGAGTTAAGGAATTACATGCAAAAAACACGTTCTATGATCGACACCTATGAACAGAGTATTTACGAGGATGGAAGGGCATCTGAAGAAACAGCGGTACAAATAAAAAGATGGCGAGGTGTACTTATTGCTATTATCAGAAAAAATAGACACCTTCCCGAAGACACAGAAGAGGCGAAAGAGAGAGATGAAGAGGAAGACGATAAGGCAGGGGTGGAGATATTGAAGCTGATGAATCAGCAACTTCATTATGCTTCTAACAACCAGAGGCTTTTGGAACGTGGTACACTGAAGCTTGTTGGGCTTGACTATTCATATGATGAAATAGAAAGAGAGGTTAGGAAAACCAGGAAGAGGGTCAGTGATGGGAGAAACAAAGAACTGACTGAAAAACGAAATTTGGGGATTGCGTTTGTCATTTTCATTTCTGTGTGCTTGTTTGTGTTGGTTGATAAATTTAAAAACAAGGTCCTTTAAGAACAATTGCCGGCTAGCTATAAAAGCAAAATTAAATTAATTTTATTGCTTCTAAGTTTTAATACATTAAAAAGAAAAGTTTTTTTGTTAAAGGTTAATTTTGGTTTATACATTCTTTCTATTGCTTTTGGGGTTCCTCTAACTATTTATCAGCATTCAATCATATAACAATTACCCCTGTGCTTCTACTCTAGATAGATCCACTTTGGCATTTGAAAGATATCTTTTAAAGCATTTTCTTAAGCTCTATTGACTGGATATGTAAACTAAAACATTAAAATAAATTTATTTCAAGTTTGTTGATTGGTTTTTACCGTTTAGAATGAAGTTATACGAGCGTCAACTTTCAAGCATAATTACAATGTCAATATTAATTCAAAAAAATGTTTTTAATAAATTTCATCACATACATCTTATTAAGTTATACCAAGCGGATTACAATGATAAGTGAAACTGATGTAGGTATTCCGCTAAGAAACGCGTTTCAGTATGCTTTAAGCAAATATTTATTAAAACACGTTAATAAACACATGCTAAATAAGATTCTTCTTATTGTAATTCTATTAATCAACGTAGCTATTCTCGGAATCTTGTACACCACAAATCCTACCGTAATTAGTGATGCTTTCGGGTCTGGAGGTGATGACTCGGCGGGATTAGCAAAAAATAAAACAGAGGGGGGTAATAATGCCACTGCTGAAGCCAACCCCGGACAAGAAAATAATATGGTCCCGCCAGATACTAGTGCGCCGTTGGCCGGCCCTGATAACAACAAAACAGACGGATCTCAGCTTGATGATAAAAAGAATGAGACAGAAAAAAAGGCAGCCGAAAATAAAAGTACGGAGAATCCAGGACAGAGTACACCAAATCCTACAGAGTCAAGTCCACCGGGCCATAGTGAAGGTGGACTAGGTGCTAAACCCAACAGTGCTTTATACGAGGAATTCCCTGGTGTTTATGATTCAAGGCTAACTTCAGGGGTTTCCAAAGTAGATTCTAACTAAAATAATAAAAATAAACACTAATTTAATTTATAAAAGTTTGATTGTTTTATGCAGTTATTATTGTTTTTAGAAACAAACTAAACCGAAAAAAATTTATTAAAGGCTATCAATTAGGCTTTTTCATTCAATTTGCACCGGGCGAGTTTGAGCTACGCCCATGTGCTCATGTTCTCTGAACTGGCTTACCCTTAATCTTATCAAAGCGCTTGACACCGTGTCAATATTTAAAAGCTATACTCTCCATCATCGTCTTAAGAACAATCGTCTGGATCTAAAACTCAATTATCCCAATGTCCTTCAAATACCATCTGTGGTACTTTGTTATCACACCATCCTATGTCATTACATAAGGTATAATGCACGTTCTGCATCCGTATCTAACAACAAATATACATATTGACAAGTATAATTTACATGGAAATATAAACCTATATTTAACACTACATCCGATCTTGACACTAACTAACATCAACAAACAACCAGAACATACCTAGATGATAAACCTTAACAATAATAAAAAAACCCTTAAAATTATAAAATATGAAAACAACATACTATTCTTAAAATGTTATATATTATTTGTATGACCTTCTACAAACTTGTTTTGAACAAAAACGAATAACACCCAAATTTATTTACTCATTCTTAAGCGAATAGTTTATCAATAAAAAGTGTATAACATATCATACCTTGTTCATTTGGTGCGAAATTCCCAAGCAGTGACTGAATATCTGAGGAGGACAAGGCATCATCTCCACTTGCGAGGATATTTTGTAAATCAGTCGAATTGATATATCCCGTATTAGACTGGTCTATTGCTTTGAAGGCAGCTTCTACCTGGTCTCTTGTCATGGCCTTGTTACTTGCTTCTTCCACACAGCACCTAAACCCATCGAGATCAACAGGCCGTGGGTAGCTGTTGTCATAGACAAATCCAAGGCATCGCAGAGCGTCAGGAATGAATGCTTCTGAAAGCATTCCGTTTCCATCAGCAAACATACCGAAAACTCTTTGAATGACAGCTTTAGAGTGTTTCATAGGGGCACCGTAGGAAAACAAAAATCATCACAATTTGAAAATGGGTTTTATATTTAAAAATTGTAACCAGCAATGTATTAGCTGAGCTTATTAGCCGAGATTATAGCCAACAAAGGAATTCACATTAAACTATATTCATTTATAAAATTATGTTGTTCTGCCGTTTTTAACTTGAAACTTCTTCAATTTATTTTTAAAAAAGTCCATAACAATCTACTTATAAACAGCTGCTGTATTAAAGCCTTGGCAGCATCAACCGCATTCTTTACTTTGTCATTTCATCTAAAGCCAAAAAAACTTTGAAAAATGAAACAGTCCTAATAACTACGACGAAATCAGTTTATAGCGCAAATTATAAACTAAGGTTGCCACTTGAATCAGTCTACTTTATACTGTCTAACAAGAATAATATTCATATAAAACACCCCATTAAAATAGCCTATCATGGAAAACAAATAAAAATTTCAACTTTAATTTATTCTCTGGGTTTCTCATTCTCCACCTCTAAATTATCATCAGCATTGTCACAAGGCTTGCTTTCCTTGCAACATCCTTCCTGACTGCCACAGCAGGCATCTTGTGTATCGTGATCGGAAGATTCCTTAGACTTATGGCCACCACAGCAACCAGTCGCCTCGGTCTGACTCTTGGCTTTCTTAACAATCTCTTCCATCGCCACAGAGGTCTCAACATTAGACTTCAGCTGATCAAACGCATTGCGATCAAACTCTACAAATTTTTCAAGACTGAGATCGAGCGTATTCAAAAAGGAGGTAATAGAAATCTTCAACCTGTGCATTTTATAATCACCACTATCTTTACACTCCTCCACGTACGGTGCAATCTTATCTAGCAGGCCCTTCAGTTGTATTTCGAATTCCCTTTGTTTTTCACGCAACTTTTCTCCTACAAACTCCAAATCCTCTAACAGTTGCTTTCTAACTGCCAGTTCGCCCTCGAAGCTCCCCCCACTCTTATTGAAAAACCCATCGGCGAGATCTTCAATCCTATTCTTGTCATCAGAACTAAGAAGGCCTGGGAAATTCTTCTCAACAACGGAAGCAAACGTATCTATGTAAGTCTCTGTGGCATGTCTGGTCTCTGCTGCCATTTTAAAATCATTTTCAGTCTTGGCAAACTCCTCCTCTGTCTTTTTTATCACATCAAGGTGTTCCTTCGGTACTTCATAGGAGTTAGTAAATGTAGTCTCTACAGCTCTCGATTCTTGCGACTCTTCGGCCGGCTGAATAAACGCCCCACAAAACTCCAACATTCCAAAGTCATCTATCTTAAACTTAATCTTTACCTTTTCAGTATTCTCAGTCTCCTCCTTGTTTACAAGAATGTTCCCAAACACCTTTCCATTTTCACACAGTTCTACTACAAATGGTGACTTCCTCACATAGTTAACTCCAACTATATTGTTTCTAAGAGCATTCTTCTCAAATATAACGGTCGATTTAGACTTATTGCCCTCTTCACCCAGCTCAGGGTTTGTTATTCTGACCGAATACTCACTTCCACAGGTCTCCTCGACACGATACTTCGTTTTCCGCTCATTTACGGCAAAAGCCAGACAAGCACCCAGTGCGGCCGACTCAGACGGATGAAGAAGTGTTGCATGAGGACAATCTTTCATAATATCCTGGATAACCTTAGAATTGTAGTTATTCCCAACAACCTGCACATGATCGCAGTTTTCAATTCCACTTACAAAGTCATTCACAAAACTAGAAATTTCCTTTATCACCGGCTCTGCCTCGGCAAGAAACTCCTTCTGAGTCAACTCCAATTTAATATTCTCAAAATTATCACCAAAAATAGACGCAGAAACAGTCTCGAGCTGGTTAAGTCCGCGCTTCATACTTCCAACAACCTGAAACAAGCGCTCCCTAGTCAAAATATTATCCTCAAGCCCGTACTTCCTGATCAGAATAGAATATATTATGCTATCAAAATCTGAAGCACCTCTCCTCACACATGCGCGTTTCAATGAAAGGAGCCTGTTATTTTTAAACTCAAACGCACCTGCAGCTGATTTGTGAAAACCAAAGTCAAAAATGACAAATAGCTCAGAATAGCTCGGATTCCTAAGAACTGCGCTAGAAGCAACACCTGTTAAATGAGACAGAACACCGCCAACCTGCAGCCGAGAGGCACTAGCAAGCGTACGTAAAATCGTCCTTTCCTCTTCGCCAAAATATTCTGGAACAACTAGCACAGCTGAAGTGTACTTGTTCTTCAAAAGCCTATCCAAATAGTTAAAATACATTAAAATATACTTCTGTGCCTCTTTATCCTTAATTTCCTGGAAAAAATTCCTTCTACGAAGTAACATGTGCTGGGGAGAGTCTCCAGAAACTCCTTTACCAAAGGTACGCACTGGCGTTGTTAATGCCAACACAGTGCTGAATTCTCTCTTCCCAAACTCATCTTCTACTACAGTGCCTCCGTCCTCTGTTGAGTATATTGTGGTTTTATAAGCACCGATGTCGATAGCTACATGCATGGGCCCTCCACAGCGCAAACAGACAAATATTAAAATTTTTCTAGAAAGTTATGAAAATCGGAAAATATTTTCTAGAAAATTCTTAAAGAATAGAAAAAAGCAAAAATATGTTTTCTGATTCCGGAAAAGCCTCAATTCGTACTTAAACGATTCCATAACAATGAAAGAGGTCTAAAACAATTGCTAAAGAAGTAACAGGTTAATAAACGATCAAATATTTATTTAGCATTTATTCCGAGTCTTCTTCATCACTTTGACTTTCTGGCTTGAAACTGAAAGGACTCCGCGATTTTTCAATATTTTTAGGCATTTGAACAGTGCTCCCCTGTTTTCGCGAAAGGAGTGCAACATCGCTGAGAGCTGTTTTAGAGGTTTCAGTGGGTGTTTCCTTTGGTGCGGGGGAGCGAACTGGACATGAGCTATGCACCTTTTCAGATTCAACATTGATTGGCTCCCGCTTCTTTGGAATATTGTCACTGAACTTTGGAACAGCCTTCTTTTTTATCACTGTGCTTCCAAAACTGACACTCGTTGGCTTTCTCCCAATTTTCATGAAGACGTCCCCAGGTTCCTTTTCCCGTGATGCCTCACAGCGACGGTCAAGCTCTGCCACAAATTCTCCGCAGTCCTTGTATTTTATTGAAATGTCGGGGTCTCCAGTTATTTTATATGCGAGTTTGTTACCTCCCACATAGATCCTCCGCAATTCTTCTTGAGACCATGCATCCATTGTCACATTTTTGACTCTAGACTTCTCTGGTCCGAGCTTACGATGCTGTCCAGCACATTCGTAGCATATAAAGAGTCCGTAAGTCCATGCACACCAAGTAGGACTGTTTTTACCACAGTCTGCACATTTTTTATTGTGAGGCAGACCAAGAAGATATCCAATGAATTTTTGTGTCTCTGGGCTATTCATTTCTGCCCCTACCATCTTTGGGGCTTCCTCCACAATTTTATTTGTAAGTGGTCCTATGGATTGTTATATACATTAGTCTAAGCTGGCCTAGTATGCACCTTTGTTATGAACCCTTTTAAATAAACACTTTAATTATTAAAATCTTTAACTTTTTATATTTAAGATGGTTGTTATTCTATTCTTTGTAAAGAGTAGAATACTTCTACTTTCTTATTTTATGTATAGCCGTTATATCTCTCCCATCTTGTATATAGTAAAGGAGTGTAATATCCTTAGTATGATAGAATGTATTTGATTGTAAGTGTATTTAAATGTAAATCTCTGCAAAGAATTGAGAGATTAGTGTGAGTACCCACGGAAGTAAAAATACAGGCAAATCGCCCAGATATATTTGTGTTAGATAAGAAGAAATAACATTAATAGAAGTGGGGATCACGAGTCAGGACCGACTAGTAACGGTGGAAACAGAGAAGATGCACAAGTACAATTGTAAATAAGCTTGGGCAAGAATACGGGTGCAGAACGCATATTAACATTATACCTTATGTGATGACATGGGACGGAGTGATAACAAAGTACCACAGGCGGCACTTGAAGGGCATCGGGATAACCGATTTTATTTAGGCTTAAACCTAGACAACCAGTAGCCTTATAGAAGACACTGAAAAGCAGGAGCACGTGGACGTAGCTCAAGTCCGTCAGGTACAAATTGATTGAAAAGTCTAATAATAACCCTCAATAAATTTATTTTAATCAAATCTATACAAATATATCCATAACATCTCTGCGTATTTTTTAATTCTTTAGTTGCTAGATTAAAAGACGCATTTTTATGTGCTTTATGAATTCCCTTGCAATCCCAGCCTGTTACTTAGAATTCAATGAGTATTGCCTTATCCACAGCCAACCACAAAAAGCTTCCTGAAAATATCAACTACCCCTTGATAACGAGTTGACAATATAAATTAACATAGATAGAAACCTCTATATTGCCTATAATATCATGTAAATGGTTCTTCATTTATAACCTCCAATCAGGACGCTCTTCCAATCCCCTGATTTACCCCTTTCTACATATATTTTTACATATTTTAAATAACCCCATGAAGGAGTTCAAGAACAGTTTCATAAAGTTGGTAATATGCTTACTCTTTGGATATATTATACTTAGTATAAATTAATACGTAAATAAATACAACATGCTTATTACTATGTATATTTACTGCCATAAGAATGTGTTTTATTAGATAAAGAAATGTAATATTTTTGAAAGCTCGGTAAAAGTTTTAAGCTAGTTAATTTTCTGATACCGTTAAATCTATATTATTTCCATTCTAAATAAATCCTTTTCAACAATTTATACACATTTTACAACCGTCTAAATAATATTAAGCTGTTTTATTAAAAGGTATCTCTAAACTATGCAAGTATTATTGCTTTCAAAGATTGCCTCAAGTCTTCCTTTAAAAATAATATTAAACAACAGACACAATCTGCTGGTAAGTATGAAAAGTAAAAAAATATTGACCGAGAAAATTTTACTATAACATATATATAACTACAAACTACACTAACTCTGGATACTTCATACTTGTTTTCGTAAGTGCCTTATACAATCCATAATCAAAGTCATCCTCGACCGGATATACGTTCTCCTCTGAAAATACCCCATTTTTCATAGAACCGACAACCAGTACATACTTTGACTTATAAGCATCTATTCCCTTGTATTCCACCTTTATTTCTTCGCCAAGATTCTTTAGTACCACATAATCATCGTCAATGCGTTGGAACTCCCCCACAAAACAGAGCTGCTCTTCCTCACTTTGCTTTTTAACATCTGTCAGGAACATGGGCTTGGCTCTAAAATTTTTCAAAGAGAACAAGAGTTAGTTAGTCGTTATTTTTATGGTTAGTTAGTTAGTAAAGCACAATTTTGTGAAATCAAAGCATAGAACTATCGTCTATTGTCGGTAATTTCATTATTATTTCTTTTTATATTAACGAACACCCTTGATAACAACTGTTTTTAGAGCACTCTTATACGAAAATATTTAAATAATACTTGAGTCTGATTAAATTTGTATTGTTTTTATTTATTACATCGATGAGGACACTTAGAACTTTTTCTTTTTGCAGAATAACAACTATATAACACATAAAGTAGAAACAGTTTCATTTTACTACTTAGATTATTTAATCAATTAAGTTAAAAACATCATTTGAGCGATTTTTATATGACTTTTATTAAAGACTGAGCTTGAGAGCACATCAAGAGACGGCATAATTAGATAGATGCAATACCGCTAGGTGCCAATATTTAATTTGGCGCAAATTTAACAATAAAAATAACGTAGCATTCAATAAATTTATTTTTTCACCTAAATCAGCCACATTATACTATTTATCATCATCATATGGTAGAGGCATGGCATATTCATATGGAAATATCCGTGTTTGTTAGCTTGATAAAAAAACCATTTGCAACAAATTCTTTAGTTTGTATAAACAAATTAACCTTTGATAGGTCACTGTTAATACACAATGTTTCCCGATACCATAGGCATACTATTGATAAGTTCTATTGGCTTTCTGCTTAAAAATTCTAAAAACAAGCTAGATTACCCCCTGTAACAATCAGATACCCATTTTATCACCCTGAATATACAATGTCCACACGATCTATAAGAAGCACAATTTTTTACTTTTTATTTTTACTACTTCACGGTGTCAAACAACACCCTATTAGTATAACCACTTTACCCAGCTCTACTTTTCTTGGTAAATACGAGCATTTATTGTTTCTTTACACTTTCCCTTTGTTCTCAATAGGGTTTCCTCTTTCTCTTCTTGTATTTCTTCTGCCTGAACTTAGGATTGATAACAAGTTAGAATATCATTACTTTTTTATGTTGATAGCAAGCGCAGTTATTTATTGCGTGGACATTCTTCAGGATGTATTTTTACAAAATTGTAAATGGTATGCGTATCACGATAGAGCAACCAAAAATCTAAAATACATTATACACCTGTTCATAACACCGATGGTTTATGTTGATGCTTTGTATTCTATTATTGTAGATAAACGAAGAGTAACATATAAAATTTCAGCCAAATCTTTGTCTGAAAGAATGCTCATTGTCATTGAAGATGCATCTATACTTAGCTACATTGGGCTTAGCGCTTGCATATTTTGGAAATACTCAAGGGTTCCGGATATTAAGACAACATTTGAAAAATATAGAGCATATTTTGCGCTTCAAATGCTTATATGTGCATTGACAGTTCTTATAGTAGTAAAAGCTGGCTTATATTTTTGTTCAATACGTTATAAATCACAGGTCTAACTATTAAACTAGTTAGCTTCCCAGTAAACTCAGAAAAGAGGCAGTTAAACGGCCTAAAGTGATTTTATTTATACACTTTTGAAGTTATGATTTTATTAATGGTTGTTTTGGGTTAATTATAAAACAAATTTTATTAAATTTATACAAATTTTTGGTTGTTTTAGTTTTTGTTAAAGCCTTGTCTTATAATTATGATATTAATTACTGTTGTATTTTTTTGATTTTAACATAAGGAGTTTTAAATTGTAGAAACATTTTGTACATAGTGTTTTTTGTCATAGTACTTAAATACAAAGCTTTTTGGTAAATTAAAGTTTCTTTGAAACAAACACAAAAACATCAGAATAACCCAGTCTGTCAAATTCTACATTCGAACGATTGCGTTTAAAAAGACTCTGAAAAGCATATCATTTAAATATTAACGTCAAGCGCCTTGACAAAACCAAAAATAACATTGTCCGAAGCAAAAACAGGCGCACGTAAACGTAGCTCAACGTAAACTTAGCTCAAGCTTGCCTAATACAAACAGAATGAAAAAGACTAATAACCCCCAATAAGTTTATTTTACTTTAAAACAAAAATATTTATCAGTTCAAAGCCTTTAACAAGCGTGATCTTTACAACACAAACAAGTTTGTCCAGATCTAAGTTATTAAACAAGCTAACCTCAAGTTGTATTCACAAAAACACAACAGTAACTAAAATAAAGTAAAATTATTGGAAGTTATACAAGTACATTGGGATAATTGAGGATAACAAAAGCCGACAAAGCCGAGAAAGTTATACTAAGCTTCAGTCTGCACTGTACACTCGAGTTAAACACTTGTGTAACACTAGACTAAACGGCAAGAATCTCATAAAAGCAATCAACATACAATAAATTTAATGAACTACTATGTTGGTGTGCTAAAGCTTAAGCCCAAGGACTACGCTACGTTGGACAAGGGAGTTCGTGCTATTTTGACCTACCAAGGAATTTACTTACAACCTGCTTGCCTTGAGCGTTTATATATGTCGAGAGATGAAATGAAACGAGGCCTTCACAATATTAAGATGCGTGGTGAGCAGATGCTCCCTCGGTTTTCGACATATTTACAGGCCAAAGCACCAGGATCTACAAGGAGCCATCTAAGCAATATCAAGGAATATCTTAGAGTCAGATATGCAATGGCCGAAGAGGTTATGGCAATATTTTAAAGAATGATCGCCATAAAAAGCTGTAAAATGTTCGTGAGAATTAGTAAGCATCAGTAGTAAACTCTTCTGCTTGGCTAAAGTATGGGAATGAAATGTTTGCAGAACAAAGCACGTTACTGTTACTTATATATTTGTAATATGTTTGGAGAAGAGACAGGAACATGCCCACATTGCAAGAAACGCTCAAAGACAGTCGACCACCTTGCAACGCAATGCGATAGAATGCTTTACCACGACTATACCCGCAGACACAATGAGGTAGTACGTTGCATACACCTCGGGCTTTGTCTTAAGTATGGAGTAAAAGCATTACCACGTATGCGTTTACACTCTATTCAAGAGATAGTAACTAATGAGAATTGTGAGATTAGAGTGGACATGCGAGTACCATGCGAGTACCTATGAGAATAAAAATACAGGCGAATCGCCCAGATATATTTGTGCTAGATAAGAAGAGATAATATTAATAGAAGTGGGAATCACGAGTCAGGATCGACTAGTAACGATGGAAACAGAGAAGATCCACAAATACAATTGCAAATAAGCTTGGGCAAGAATACGGGTGCAGAACGCGGATCATACCATATGTGATGACATGGGACGGAGTGGTAACAAAGTACCACAGAAGGCACTCGAAGGACGTCGGGATAACCGAGTCCGTCGAGTCCTACATCCAGACGATCGTGCTCAAGAAGACGCTGGAAAGCATATCCTTCGAATATCGACGCGGCGCCGAGCGCCTCGACGAGACTGAGGACAAGCCAGTCCAAAGCAGAG
>JALPMT010000951.1:396-11894 GCA_024243955.1 Pancytospora epiphaga
GTTTAGTATTTCAAACCGGTTTGAAGGTACACCATTGGCTTTATTAATAAGAACTGCCTTTAGAAATTCCAGTAGTTCTTTGGTGTTATTTTTCTTTTCACTGCAGGTTCTTCGGCATTTATCGTCATCACAGATTTCGCATTCATTCTTGTAGAAATGAGCCAGACAATGACCATTTTCACAACTCCTGTCTCTAAGCACTGGATAGTTTATTCCAGACATTAAAGAGTTGTAATTTTCAGGTGAGTATGTTCCTAGCATTCCGCATGTATTATTGCTTATTCCGAATACTTTACATTGATCATAAATGCTTAGTGTATGTGCAAGCGCGAATAATAATCCTACTTTCATTACGTTTGAGAAGTCCGAGCCTTTTTTGTTTTTGACCACCGTTTCATTTTGAAACGAGAGCATTTCGGCTATTTCGAACATAACAACCAGGTAAATAAAACAAAGTTATTGAAAGTTATTTGACTGTTTATTCAACTTGTATTATGCCAGTGTGTCTCTGTTCTTCAACATCTTCTTAAGAATCTTTGCCTAAAAGTAAATAAACTGATTTGATTAAATTACTTAACTGCTAAAAAAGGTCAAAACATAAAAAAAACTTATTGTTTTTAAACAATTACTAAAATAAATTTATTTGAGGTTAATTTTAGTTTATATCTCTTTTATCGCCTTGGGAAGGAGCTTCAGGGGTCCCCTGGTACTTCGCCAGCATCTAGTCTTATTCAGGCAGTTATAAAACCAAATATTTATAAAATTTTAACATAGCAATGCCACGCTACATTACATTATTTATCAATTAAAATTATCTAAACGTAAAGTTGATTATTCATATGATTCTCAAGTAATAATCTGGTTATAGTTAATTTTGAAAAACCTAAACTGATTTATTTTATTGTGCATTGTCAACAATACAATTATTCATAACTTGCACTTGAGGCTCTCGTATAGCGGATATGTACTGTGAGATTTGAAGCACAAAGCACGATAGGGGTGCCATCACCTTGGAATCTAATAGATGGCTCAGTGAATTAGATCTCCAAGGACTTTGGTTATCTGTTGGGAGCTGACAACTTCAACAGATCTACCTAGGTTATCGCGCGAAGTCACCAAACTAATGGAATGTATCTATGTGTGCTTAGCCTTGCAATCTTTGTAGCCACCTGTTTGGTGCATCACATGCCACCCGATTTAATCATAGTCTCTCATTGCATCTACATTAGAAGCGTCTTACCAAGCGTGTTTAATTAGGCCACAACTTATTTTTAAGGGTTTATCAATTCATATAACCTTTGTTATTGTGTTTCCACTCTGGGTGTTTCTTCATAGCTTGAATTAGTCCTGGTGGTACCCACGCAGTAATGGTGGTGGAACCTTGCCTTTCGGTCTCTAACAGAAAACTTTCACCCGCTCTACGGAGATGGAGAACTGTTGGCCCAGGTCATATAAGAGAGTAAACCCCCTTCAAGAAGTAGTGACTAGGGACATCCCCTGAACTGACGGGTTTTCTTAGTCGCCCTCACCGCCAAGCCAACTACTTCCCGGTAGTTTAACGTCATTTTAGACATAACTTTTAATAAATTTATTTTATTTTATATATACTTTCTTTAGCTTTACTATACAATTTTATTAAAAATATTCTAAATTTAAACAAGTTTAATAAAAAAAAACAATTTCATTAAACTTTCCTGAGTATCCTACAAATAGTCTTGGTCCTGTTGTGTGTCTTTTC
This sequence comes from Pancytospora epiphaga, assembly GCA_024243955.1. Lineage (NCBI taxonomy): Eukaryota > Fungi > Microsporidia > Pancytospora > Pancytospora epiphaga. The sequence goes on from JALPMT010000951.1 coordinate 2,135, forward strand.
CAATAAGTNTTATATATACTTTCTTTAGCTTTACTATACAATTTTATTAAAAATATTCTAAATTTAAACAAGTTTAATAAAAAAAACAATTTCATTAAACTTTCCTGAGTATCCTACAAATAGTCTTGGTCCTGTTGTGTGTCTTTTCCAATAAGTAAAAACCTGTAACTTTTTTATCCCATGGGCTATGAACTCGCCTCCTCTAGCGTGGAAGAAGGAGAAATTCCAGATACAACATTTCCATACTACAAATCTTACAATCAATATTACTACTATCCATACACTACTAAATTCATTGGTAAGAACACAGTTCCTCATTCTATGAATTACAAGGGTGACATGTATTCTACTCGTTTAAAGAAGGAAATAAAGCAGGACTACTCCTACATTCCATTTAATCTTTTGGAAAATAGCAAGACCTTTTTCAATAACAAGTTTGTCTTTGTAAAGGAATTGGAAAAGGCAGTCTACGACATGCCAGCTCTAAGGATTCCCCATCTATTTACCAGTGAAAATGGTGAAGAAATCCTTTCAGGGGACTTTGTGTTAAGGGAAATAAAGGCGGACTATAAAGAAATTTATTCGTTTGATCGTAGAAGTGTGTGTGAAAGTCGTTACGATAAATTCTATCAGCAGCTATTCTTCACACAGGATAACAAACCTGGATTAAAGAAAAGCTTTCAGAATTATACATTTAAAAAGATTATTTTGATTGAGGATAGGGCTCTGGAGGCATTAGATATGGACAATGCATATCTATTTTGTAGGGTTATGGAGGAGAGGCCCTGTTCTACCGATTCAGAGCCAATTAAGAAGATTATTTTTGAGGATATATTTTACAGTAAGGCATCTTTTTATGAGTATCTTGGCCTATATGCTGAGTATGTTGTTAAAAGCTATAATAGCGAGGAGATTCGTATTTATGAAAATAGGAATGCTCTTCTCGTGGTTTACTCGAGCACTGTATTTAAGAAGGGTCCATTTTTAAAGAGGATTTATGGAGGCATTGATGTTAAGAAGGATACAATGCTTATTTGTAACAACAATGGACCTACACTTATAGATGTGAGTGGATCTCAGACTGACAATGCTGCATATTTTGATGGGCTTGATATGCCAGAGGGTGACTATGTAATAAACAATAAAAAACTCTATAAAATTGACAATAACGGAAAACAGGTGGAGTTCGGAGATATTGATTTTACGGACTTTGTAAAGGCAAAGTGTGAATAACAAAGTCTAGAGTGGCGTTAAGGAACATGAGGTTCATTTTCATTTTTACTAATGTATTTAGTTATGCTTTTAATTTTATAAATAAATTTATTTTAATTTCTATGACCCTCTGAGGATATTTAATGTTATCTACTGTAAACATTGATATTTAATTAACAACTGATATATAACATCTAACTTTATTAATATCTACATCTTGACAACCAGCATAACTTTTGAATATTGACAAGATTAAGGACAAACCTGTTTAGAGTAAAAGTATATAAACGTAGTCTATTGTATAACCTGAATAAAAGCAATCGCTTTGATAAATCTGTCGTGTCCAAAATAAGATTTATTAATTAGTTCCTGCTGATCAGCTATTCTAAAGGTGGGCTGTAAATTTTTAGACGATTTATAACGAACAAAAAGATAACCAACAACAAAATCTATTCATACTCAAAGTATAACAGCACCTATTTTACAGTGCGTTGTTTCAGTTGTATTTTTTCTAAGTCATTCTGCTTGATATTCCTTACATTTACAAGCTCTTCTATAAAAGGGGGGATGAGTAAAATACAAGCCTCCAAAAAACGGAATATAATCAAAATACAAGCCATTATCACGCCTGCTATACATTTGTAGCAATAATTCAGTCTCTTCTCTATAACCTTTTTTAAGTGCATATAAATCAGCATTATATTCAAGTGGCCATCGTACATAAACATTTTCTACATAGCTTAATATGTTTTTTACAAGTAAAAGTATAAAAAATAATAGATAAATGATAGCAGGCTTATTGTAATGTTTTCTAGTTATTCTAAAAATAAATACAACTGCCAATAAAAAGGTAAATTGTGAAAATAGTAAAAACATTATAAAAATTCCTACGTGATTATTAATAAGGTGACCCACCTCGTGTAATGTCTGTGCACACAACAAGTCTTCAGGTAACTTTTCCACTGATCCCTTGTTAATGATAAGACTCTTGGTTCTATAATTAGAAATAGCACATGCATTTATAGACAATGAGTGGTTAATAAATACGTGATTTCTTTTTATTCCATTTTCAAAGCACAACTTCATTATTTTACTTTTTAATATTTCATCAATCTCATTATACTCTTCTAACAGAATTATACCATCCATCAAACGTACGTCGTCAGAAAAGAAGTGAAAAACAATAATAGAAATAATATTAACAAGTAGAAAACCATAGACAATAACTTCACCATGACTTAGGCCTCTATACAGAAAAAGATAAACAAGGCATCCAACTGTCACAGCGATGCCTAGAGATAACACTATCCACGCGATAACGCCATTAATGATGATATCATTGCAACGAAAAGAGACAAAGCCAAGATGAATGGCAAGAACCAATTCAATAGCCCAGGATGGGCCATTGTTCATTTTATTTTTTATTTCAGCTGTCTCAGCCAACCAAATTAATATGATTGTAACAACTCCATATAAAATGGATATCACGGTGGAGTGAAATACAATCATATCTCTTGTTTCAATTCCCTTTATAGATATTTTAATACTTTCTTTGGGTTGTTCATAGAAACTCCATTCTTCTCTAAGTCTTACTTCATTGGCTTTGTAGTAACTTCTTTGTATAGAGTTGGCTGTTAACTTGGTAGTTACAATGACTATAATAACCGCACTAGCAATAGCACACATGATAAGTAACTTGTGCTTGTTAAAGGAAGTACAGCCCATATAAATTCAAATCAGAAAATATAAATGGCAAGTCATACAGTGACAAATTAAAATAAAGTCTGAATTAACTGGTCATCAATGTAAATAAAGGGTTGAAAGCGTCTATAGTAAAAGATAAATTAAACACAATTTCATATTTGTCACCATGAAGATATTTATGATTTAAAGTTAGATGTCAGTATATTTAGTGTATTTATTTAAAAGGATTTATATAACACTGGCTTATTTTAGACAAGCTTTTAATAAGAAAAAAATTTAGCGAAGGTCGTTGTTTTAGCTTTTCTAGGTTTTATTATTCTGGGGAAAAGTTTTAAATTATCACTTAATCATAAAGTAAATATTAAAAATATTGTTTAAAGCCGGTTTATTAATTGTTTCGAATGGCTCTGAAGTAAGTAGCATTAGGTCTCTGTTAGAAAATAGCTTTGGTAAAATTTTATTCAAAGTCTTACGTCAGTGTCTGACGAGGAGACTGAGATCAAGGACATAGGGTAATACTAATACAACAAAAAATCATTAAGATTGATAGATCCTTTATTATCATTGTGTTCTCGTGGGTACAACCTAACTCCAGTCGCTTAATAACATAAATCCGGGCAAACCCATATGTTCCGTAAAGACTATGCCTATTAAAAGCCTTGTTTTGAAAGAATCTTTAATTTATTGAAAAGTTTTCGTATTTAAGTATTTTGACAGGAAATGAAACGTCATGTAAAAGATGTCACTTTACTGCTCGAAACCCTTCCAATTGGAGTTGAACCTTGACTAAAGTTGAAGAGTACGAAAATTATTCAATTTGTTTCTTAAAAGAATAAAACACGCCTGGATTCTTCGTAAACACATAAAGTTATTATATCTTTTCAATGATTCTTTATATATAAAGTAAAAATTAACATAACCAAACTTTTATTTGCTTTATAACTAGCCAATTCTGTCAAAATAATAAGGACGTAAAAACCACAACCGTAAGACCAAAAGGCACCCTTGTACTTTACACCCAAACAATAATAGCAAATATGTAACATAGAAAATAAATTTATATGTTCAATGCTAAAACAAACTTATCATTCCTGGAGAATTAAAAGCTCTGTGGAACTCAAAAGTTAAATTCAAATGGTTGCTACATTTTATTTTAACTTCTTCTCTTTTGAAAATTCCACATGGCTTCCCTCTCCAAGCGCCCTCTTGACCCTTTCAAACCCTTCCATAAAACACTCGGCCTCCTCAGGTTTGTTAAACTCAACAAAACCGTATCCCCTATTCTTCCCATTGACCATGTCTATTCTTATGTTCTTAGGTATAAATCCAGCCGTCTTTAGTATTGCCCTTAATTTACTAATATTAATGTCCTTACTCATGTGAGAGATGTGTAACCGCGTAGTGTTCATCATCTGCTTCTTAATCCTTTCTATTCTAAGCGGCCTGTTGCCAAGACGGAACTGCTGTCCAGTATTAATGTTCGATCTGAACGTAATAGTTCCCTTTCCTGTACAAAAACTCTTAGAATTCTTCTCAAGAATGACCTTTTCAACATCTCCAAAATTGGAAAAGTAATTCTGCACCGACTCTTCAGTCTCTCTATAACCAAGTCCTTGAACTATAATTTTATTTTCTATGTAGTTTTTACTTTGTAACCCAAGGGCCCGTAAATCTGTGTCTATGTCGGCTCTCCTTTTATATTTGAGAATTATGTTGCTATCCTCAGTTAACATGGCAGAATATTTATTTGCCTTTCTCTTTACCAGATCTTTAAGTTGTGTGCTTAGTATCAATGTCTTGTCTCTAATTTGGAACTGCTTGGCTTTGTACTTGTTAGGCATTCCATTATTAAAGGAAATCTCCAAAATTTTTAAATTCGTATCGAAAGACACATGGCTGGATGATGTGGAGGGTGAATCTAAAAGTATCGATTTGGGAGCAGCACGTACTTCTTTGTGTCGATTAGATGGCATAATCGCAGACTCAACATGGCTGTTGGTCATTTGGGGCAGACAAATTTTTTCATTAAAGAAATATTCAATTGGTGGTTTTACTGTTAAAATGATCATTGTTAGAAAATAAAAGTAGAGGTGAATAAATCACCACATTGACTATCAATGTATGAATTTAGGTAAAATAGAATAAATTTATTGCAAGTTATTAAACTTTTCATTTAATTTGTACTGGGCAGATACGTACTGCGTTTACATGCTTCTGCTCTGCTCCAAACTGACTTGTCCTTGTTGAGGTACTTACTGCCATGTCGATATTCGAAGGATATGCTCTTCACCGTCTTTTATACAGCTACCGATTCCTTAAGTGTAGGACTCGGTTATTCCAATGCCTTTCTCGTATCTTTTATGATACTTTGTTACCACTTTGTCCCATATCATTGCTTAAGGTATAAAGCATACATACTCTTGTTAAAGCTTGTTAATAATTGTACTTGCGCATCACTTTTGTTTTTACCGTTATCAATCGATTTAGACTTGGGATTCCTGTCTATATCAGCATCACTTTTTACCATGGATTAGTATATCTGGGTGATTTTACAGGCAACACTTGAAGGATATCAGGATAACTGAGTCCTACATTTAGGCAATCATGCCCAAAAAGACCCTGGAGAGCATATCCTTTAAATATCGATAAGAACAAGCCAGTTCAGAGCAGAGCAGAGAGTAAGAGCACGTAGACGTAACACAAGCCTACCCGGTACAAACTAAATTAAAAACTCTAATACCCCTCAATAAATTTATTTTATATTAAAAACCTTAAAGTTGAATATCTAATGGAGATAGCATAAAATATCACACCCATGGCGCAGTACATAAAAACAAATCTCTTATTTAGCTAGTTAGTGCTTGTTTAACACTTTTCTATAGCTCTTTTTATAAAACTACTACCCGTTCTGAAATGTTAATAAAAAATTTTAAAATTTTTATCTCCCCAATGCAGAATAATGAAATGTCTGCTCCGGCAAATCCTCTGTTGCTTGTTAGAAGTGAGTTTAAGGCAAAGAAACCAGCATTCAAGCGGTACCACAGCGATAGATATAAGAGACTGGGGGAGTCCTGGAGAAAGCCACGTGGTCTTGACAACAGGATGCGTAAAAAACACCGGGGTATGCCAGTGATGCCTGGAAAGAGGTATGGAAAGCCAGCCATAATAAAGGATATTCTTCCGAACGGGCTTAGGGAGGTGGTGGTCAGGAATGTCAATGATCTTCACGCTTTGATCAGTGTTAACCGTCGCTACTGTGCAACAATTGAACATTCGGTAAGTGCCAATAAGCGGGTCGAAATTGTAAATGAGGCTAAGTTGCTTGGGATCTGTGTAACAAATGCCAGTGCACGTCTCATGGAGGCTATTGCTGAATAAATTCAATTTCATTCTTTTATCACTTTTGTTGGCTTTTTGGTAAACTATTCTGAAGGTAGAACTGTTGGATGGTATTAAGCTATCTATTCCAACTTATTGTTTCATACAAGTAAAGGCAATGACAACTTCTTTATGATGAATGTCGAATATTTTTTACATCATTATTTCTTCTACATCAATTATTATTCTAACAAGCACTTCTTCATGTTTTAGAAATATAATTGCTGACGGGTTATCTAAAAAAGCAGAATTGAATAAATTTTGACTAGTCTCAAACCCCTTTATATCACTAATTATATTCTTATTAAGAGCCTTTACATCTAAACGATTGTGTTTAAAAAGACGCTGGAAAACAGAAGCACGTGGACGTAGCTCAAGCCTGCTTGATACAAACTGAATGAAAAAGTCTAATAACCCTCAATAAATTTATTTTATAAAATATGTCCGAAATGACGTTAAACTACCGGGAAGTAATTGACTGGGCGGCCAAGCAAAACTGTCAGTTCAGGGAATGACCCTAGTCACTGCTTCTCAGAGGGGTTTCTATATGGCTTGGATCAACAATTATTCATCTTCGTAGGGAGGGCGAAACTCTTCTACCAGAGACCGGAAGGTGAGATTCCCCCACCACAGTCTGGGTATCACCAAGACTAATTCAAGTTATTAAGAAATACCCGGAGTAGAAACACAATGACGGGGGCGCATCTGAAGCAACAAACCCTTAAAAAACAAGTTGTAGTCTAATTAAACACGCTTGGTAAGACGCTCCTGATGTAGTGGAGTGTCTGCAGTGAGGGGCTACGATTAAATCTGGGGGACGGCTGGCATGTGATGCACCAGACGGGTGGCTATAAGGATTGTAAGATTGCAGGGGTAAGCACGTGTAGACACACTTTATCAGGTTGGTAACTTTGCGCTGTAACCGGATAGATCTGTTAAAGCTGTCAGCTTCCACAGATAACCAAAAACCTTGAGGATCTAATTTTCCGAGCTATCCGCCGGGTTCTCCGGAGTGATGACGCCGTATCATGCTTCAAGCTTCAAATCTCACAGTACATATCCGCTATACGAAAGTCTAAAGTGCAAGTTGTGAATAATTGAATTCTTGACAATGCAATAAGCTTTAATAAATTAGTTTATTACTATCTTATGAAATTCTAAGTCAGATAGGGTTAGTACGAACAAGAGAATAAATAGCTTAATACAGCAAATTGAACTAGTTACAATTTTATTGAACTACCGGAATGTAATATGAATCAATACTAAAAGCATAAACATTCTCACACGGAGTTTTAACCGTTTTCTTAAGTATTTCATCCATTAAATGTTTATAATGAACATCAGAATAAAATCCTGTGCGTTCATTTTCAATAGTATACGTGCTTCTAAATAGATCGTCTTCATTTATAATAGAACTGTTATTCATCTCTTCAAATTGAACTATGAATATTTTCAAGTTAAAGATTTCTTTAAAGCAACAGATTTCACTAGGCGAAATACAAAATGAGCAATTGTGCTTTTCTAAATCTTTAATAGCATCGTCAAAATAATACTTTACAAGAAACTTTTTTACATTATTCATATCTTTAAAATTAATTTCCAAAGCTCCACTGACATTTGTGCTAATTTCTTCGGTAATATTTATAGCAAGTTTGTCAACTCCTAGAACATGCTTTAACAACACAAGTTTCAATGAAACTATAATCTCTCCATAGTTCTGCTCAATATACTTGTCTGCATCGTCTTCGTCGTCTAACTTAGTCTTAAGTTGCTCAAAAATGTTTACATGTTTAAGATAGTCTTCATCTATTCCATTGGACAATTTATTATCATCGTATCCTTTAGTATCAAAGAATACTGCTCGTATGTAATGGTTAGGATCTTTTAAAAATGGATACAGTAGTCTAAATAAGGTAGCATAATCGCTTGCAATGAAATTCTTAGAAAATGAAAATCTCATAGTTAGCATAGTATTTAAAGCATTGTAAAAGTTATCTCTGTCTTCAACTTCCAGCTCATAAGTATCGTGAATATATTTTCTCAAAGGTTTTTCAAACACACTTCCTTCAACAGTTTTCAACGAAGAAAACATCTCGCAAGCTTGTGAATTAGCAGAGGGCAATTCTTTTTCAGGGGTTTTTGTTCCATGTGACTCTGTGGGATCTGTAACAGAATTATTAGGATTATTAAGATTATTAGGATTATTAAGATTATTAGGATCATTAGAATTATTAGAATTACTAGGATCACTAGGATTACTAGGATTACTAGGATTACTAGGATTAGTATTAATAGTAGGCGTAGTAACAGTAACAGTAGTTGGAGAACCAGAGTCTTCAGAAGTACTCTCTATAGTATCATAACTCCATTTTGACTTTAAATGCACAATGATTCCAAACACACACAGTGTTCCAATAAAAGACACGGTAAAAACCGTAATCATTATTATCATGTTTTTTACCATTGAGGGTATAAAACAACTTATTTTTCTTAAAAATTTTTAACAGCAGTCTTATTATTGCAATAATAACATTAAAGGAGGCATTAAAAAGGCAAGGAGTATAATAGCTGACATTGAACTACTTTTTATTAATAGACTTTAGTTAAAATAAATTTATTGAGGGTTATTATTAGATTTTTCAATCAGTTTGTACCGGGCAGGCTTGAGCTACGTCCACGTTCACGTACTTTCGCTTTGACTTGACTTTGGTCTTGTCGAGGCGCTCGGCACCGCGTCGGTATTCGAAGGATATGCTCTCCAGCGTCTTTTTGAGCACAATCATCTGGATGTAGGCCTTAACAGACTCTGCTATCCCAATGTCCTTCAAGAAAGTCATTGCTACACAATTATTTGCTAGGAAAAAACCATAAAACAGAAAATTAACTTAAGGTAAAAGATGGCTTACAGCTGTAATAGTTTCGAACAAATTTCTTCAAATGTTTAGGACGTGAACCTTACTCAGAATGGAAACACTAAGGCAATTACTATAAAATTAAATGCTAACAAAAACTCAAGAAACCCCAAAAGGCACTTTCTCAAATCAATAAAAAATATAAACTAAAATTAACCCTAAACAAATTTATTTCTTTACCTGTCAGCAGCCTCGGTGCAGCCCAGATCGCACAATTGTACAGCGATATAATAATCGCCATAAGAAGCTGTACAATGTTCGTGAGAATGAGCAAGCATCAGTAGTAGACTCTTCTGTTTGGCTAAAGCATGGGAATGTCCGCCCGCAAGACGAGACGCGGTATTGCTATTTGCAGGATCGCAACATGTTTGGAGAAGAGACAGAAACATGCCCACATTGCAAGAAACGCTCAAAGACAGTTGACCATCTTGCAACGCAATGCGATAGAATGCTTTACCACGACTATACCCGTAGACACAATGAGGTAGTACGTTGCATACACCTCGGGCTTTGTCTTAAGTATGGACTAAAAGCATTACCACGCATGCGTTCAC
>JALPMT010000951.1:11944-24446 GCA_024243955.1 Pancytospora epiphaga
ATGCGTTCACACTCTATTCAAGAGATAGTAACTAATGAGAATTGTGAGATTAGAGTGGACATGCGAGTACCCACGGGAATAAAAATACAGGCAAATCGCCCAGATATATTTGTGCTAGATAAGAAGAAATGACATTGATGGATGTGGGGATTACAAGTCAGGATTGACTAGTAACGGTGGAAACAGAGAAGATGTACAAGTACGATGTCCTTGCGAATAAGCTCGGACAAGAATACGGGTGCAGAACGCGGATCATACCATATGTGATGACATGGAACGGAGTGGTAACAAAGTACCACAGGCGGCACTCGAAGGACATCGGGATAACAGAGTCCTACATCCAGACGATCGTACCCAAGAAGACACTGGAGAGCGTATCCTTCGAATATTGACGCGCCGCCAAGCGTCTCAACGAGACCAAGGGCAAGCCAGTCTAGAGCAGAGAGCACGTGGTCGTAACTCAAATCTGCCCGGTACAAACTGAATGAAAGGTCTAATAACCCCCAATAAATGTATTTTATTAAGAACCCTTAAATGGTTATCCCGGAATATCTTCTTAGTACGAACGATTTCAATATTGGCCAATGCTTTATAGAGTTTTTAAAAAAGAATGAAAAGGATTATCCCAGCGGTGCTTATGTAGAGATTAGATTTGGAAGCATCATAAGCATAGTCACTGAATCTCGCCCTGATCTTTTCTCTCCCCATGCTATTATTCTTGAAGGAATGCCAGCGGAATACAGATTTTCAAATGGAATTACAGGAAGGTACTACTTGGAAGCAAAGAAGCTTATGTCAGGAAATAACGTAGAAACGTATGAAAATTCAGTCTCATATAATAGGACAGTCAGAAAGGTCACCTCGCGTGGAGAGTTTCCAGAATATCAAGTTAAGACGCGTAGAATAATTGGATATCTACACCTTCCAATGTATGCTTATGATGGGCAGGTTAGCATTGTAACTATTGAGAAGGTAGAGAACCCAGATAAAACCAAGAGTAAGTATTTATGTCGGAAGGATAGAAAAATACACAAGCTAGTTAACGGGGAGTTTACACTGAAAATAGTTCAGATATCTCCAATTGTAAAGGAAAAGGAAAAGGGAAGAGTAGAAAGTAATAAAGAACCAGAGGCTAAGGATTGTACTCATCAGGCAGTTCTAGAGTTGCCTTGCAATGTGAGAAAATTTGAGGAAGTTCATAAAATACTCGTTGAGTATGTTTCTAAAGGGTTTCAATGCATAAAGAACAATGAAAGGGGTAGAAGATTCTAGACTGGTCTTATGATAAGACAGTTGAAGAGTAATGGAAATTTGAAATATATTTGTTAACCCATCATAACTCTTTTGAATAAATGTCCTTTATATCAGATTTAACATTGTCCTAACAATATCATTGGTTGTATGTTGCTATACATAGATCTACTATAGTAGACAAGTCCGAAATGACGTTAAACTACCGGGAAGTAGTTAACTTGGCGGTGAGGGTGACTAAGAAAAACCGTCAGTTCAGGGAATGTCCCTAGTCACTGCTTCTCAGATGGGTTTACTATATGGCCTGGACCAACAGTTCTCCATTTTCGTAGGTAGTTTTCTGCCAGGGACCGGAAGGTAAGGTTCCTCCACCACCGCCTGGGTATCACCAGGACTAATTCAAGCTATTAAGAAATACCCAGAGTGGAAACACAATGACGGGGGTGCACCTGAATCTACAAATCCTTAAAAAACAGGTTGTGGCCTAACTAAACACGCTTGGTAAGACGCTCCTGATACAGATGCAATGAGAGACTATGATTAAATCGGGTGGCACGTGATGCACCAAGCGGGTGGCTACAAGGACTGTAAGATTGCAGGGCTAAGCACGCATAGATGATGTATTCTATCAGGTTGGTAACTTCACATGGTAACAGGGGTAGGTCTGGCAAAGCTGTCGGCTCCCACAGATGACCAAAGTCTCGGGAATTTAATTCTCTGGGGTGATGGCATCCCTATCATGTATCGTGCTTCAAATCTCACAGTACATATCCGCTATACGAGAACCTCAAGTGCAAGTTGCGAATAATTGTATTGTCGACGATGCACAATAAAATAAATTAATTAGATTCAATGGAATTTATAGGGCAAGGTTAACTTCATTTAAAAACAGATAAAGCATAGACGATTTTATTGAGAGTTATTAACCTTTTTTGTTTAGTTTGTACTGTGAGTTACGTCCACGTATTTCTGTTCTAGCTTGTCCCCAATTTTATCAACATATTTAGAGAATATACTCTTCTGTATCTTCTATATAGTTATAGATTGTCTATACATAGATCTATATGAAGTCGGTTATCTTAATATTTTTGGGTATTTGATGTTATATTTGTTAATACACCATCCCATCATCTATGGCATATTATTGTTCAAGACTTTCTATAAACACAGTTGCAGGGGTATATCATCACTGTATCTAATTTATTTATACTTAAACAACAGTATAAAAATAACTAAAAAACATGTAAATGCAACTTATGATACAAACAGAATGAAAAAGCCCATCTTGATAAAAGCTAGATATTGTTATGCTCGAGATATTTATTTAAAAGGATTTATAGCATAAGCCTGAAACAGGCCGACTATAAATACATTTTACTTTACCTCTCCATTTCTTTATACTGCTATTTCATAGTGATGAAAGTCAAAATGACTTATAAAGAAGCCCCAGAAGATGGATAGAGTTTTCGGGGGAATTAAAGAGCTGATTCTTGATTTTCTAGAAGAAGACCATCCAGGAGATATTAAACCACAGCGCAAGAATAATTCAGAAGATACTGGATTACAAAGTAAGAATGACCTGGGAAGTGTTGAATTAGAGGCAAGACTGGGTAGAATTTGTAGTTCCCTCACCAATGAGCGTGTCATGTTCGACGTAAAGCATCCCATCATAATGGGGAACAGGGCGCGTGGAGTGTTTTTTAAGAGTGGTGTGGAACGGTCCTTCTTTAATCGTATGAAAGCCTTACATGCGAGCTCTACCATGACTCAAACCACTGATACGGTTTATATTATGGATTCTGACATTCGTAAGATTGTAAAGGGGAAAGAAGTAATTTACCAGCGTAAGGAACGTAGACGCACCATCACTATCTATTGTCCAGACTGTCCTTACGACGTAAGAGTATCATTTAGTGTAGAGAAGAGTGTGTCTCCAGAGGAGGTTGGTGAAGTTCATTCTGAAATCAGCAATGAAAGCACTAACGATAATGCTTTCTATGAAGGAGAAAAAAGACCGGTTTCAGGCACATGGCACAAAGTTCTTCAGGTCCGAAATAGGAATCGGGAGAGCTACAAATACGAGAACTACGCTGTAGATTTCACAATGGTCAGTAAATCTATGAATTTTGAGAACAACGATAAATCTATATTTGAGGTTGAAGTTGAGGTGACTAACCCAAATTATGACAAAGCAGAGTTTGCATCAGTAATTTTAAACCTTCCTAGAAAGGATTTTTAAGTATAAATTTATTATCTATAGCCTTTATATTACTGTCATTTTTATTTCCGCTATGACGACCTAGTCTTATATCCAGTTAGACTATAGCTATATAGAAGACACTGGAGAGTAGAAGTATAAAGTCATAATACAAACAGAACAAAAGGTGTATATCAGTAAATATGCTTCTAAAATCATTATAATTGTTAGATAGGGTTAAATACGACATAAACGGCTTTATAAAGGGTCAGATGGCACAAGGCCTGTAAATACCAAGTGATTTTACCAAAAAGAATAAGATTTAGTGATTAGAAGTTGATTGAATAAATAAGTGGAGACAGACTCCTGTCTATTCTCTGTAAAACAACCGACAATATAAAGTCTGTCGTAGGCTTTTAGCCTTCTCTCCTTTCTTATCACAAAATGTAAAACTTTCATATTCCCATCTTAGGAATGTCCGACAACTTAACAAATCTACATTGAAATCAGACAAAATCCATAAAAGAATGACTCCATCGGTATCAACAAGAATAAATAATAAAATACATTAAAATAGAACTCTAATTTTTAATTTCTTGTCGTTCCTTTTCTCTTCCCTCATTAGGAAGCCCAACCTCATCATGAAGCATTCGGTCTCCCTCCTCCGTTACAAAATACCAGGCATGCTGCCAGTTACCCACCTTTGATACATACTCTTTACTCTCCAACGTCCTCAAAGCCTTGTGGACGTAGACATTCTCAATATTCAGTTTGTCATGAACACCTTGTTTAGAAAATGGCATGACCAGCCCTTTATTCTGTAGTAGGAATCTCTTCACCGTGTACATATCCTTGGATCCGACGAACATATGAGCCCTTCAACGCCAAATTTTTTTTAGACAAAATTTTCCTCAGTGAAAAAGAGCAAATTGTAAATTTATGAAGCTATTCTGGTAGGAGTTTCTTTATGCAAATGCATAAAATAAAATAAATTTATTGAGGGTTATTAGACTTTTTCAGTCAGTTTGTACCGGGCAGACTTGAGCTACGTCTACGTGCTCTGCTCTGGACTGGACTGGCTTGTCCTCGGTTGTCTAGATCTAGGCCTAAATAAAATCGGTAATCCTGATGTTCTTTAAGTGTCGCCTGTGGTACTTTGTTAACAAGTTGTTTTATGTCATCACATAAGATATAATGCACCCGTGTTCTTGTCCAAGCTTGTTTACAATTGTACTTGTACATCTTCCCTCCTTTTGCTACTGTTAGTCGATCCTGACTCGTGATTCCCACTTCTATTAATGTTATCTCTTCTTATCTAGCACAAATATATCTGGGCGATTTACCTGTATTTGCATTCCTGTGCGTATTCACTTTAATCTCACAATTCTCATTAGTTACTATCTCTTGAATAGAATGTGAACGCATGAACATGTTACAAATATAGATTATATACTTAAGATTAAGATGTATGCAACGTACTACCTCATTGTGTCTGCGGGTATAATTTTATCAAGATGAGATAATATTTCTAAATACAATGTAAGATGTTATGGAAGTAAAAGGAAAATACAATAAAAGATAGTATCAAAATGTAGGACTATTGTTAAGTACTAAATGGATCATGATGATGATACGATAAAGACATACAGTTTGACATGTTAGTTAAAAGATTACAAGTATAATGTAGCAGAATAACGGCGTAAACCCACAGAAGGTTACGGTGCCCTTATTGTTTTATTCAGTTCGTAAAAATTACATGTATTTGACTTGTCTCTGATCTTGTTGATACTCAAAGGATACCCTCCCCATTGACTTCTATTTTATTGGCTGTTAAAGCATAGGCCCAGATAAAATATGTCAATTTCCTCTTAGCTCCTTCTGTATTAATTTGTCATCACCCAGGTCCAAATCTTCAGGAATGGTGCACTAATACACCTGTCCGAATTAATCTATAATCGTGTTTATGTATTTTATAGGCTCTCAGCTGGTTTTTATTGACTTGTGATTCTTACTTATATTAAGATTCCAATTATATGTGGCACTTGACATTGAGGGTATTTATTTAAAAGAAATATATGACATTATATAACAGCACGTACAAATGATACATCTGTACTCTTCCACCTTAGGATCACGACTGTCATCCCTGTATTGGGTGTAGTCACGCGTGAAAGTGGTTTTAAGCAAAATTCCCTTTTCTAAGACCGCCCATGGAGGAAAATTTCTCCAGGAATGTGAATAACCTTGAAGAACTGCTTACTTCGCTTCTTGTGGACAGTAAGCCATCTATAAGCTATATTGATGCAAGCAACATCTGCTTTACCTGCACAAATAAGCCAAAGTTACTCAAGCGCCTATGCAAATACATTAGGAATATAACTAGTAATGCGTTGTCTGATGCTTTCAATAATCTTTCTACTCTGCGCCCATATTCAGAAATATTCGAAGTGTTTTTGGAAGACTATGCAGATGGTCATGTTGGGACCGGCACGAGTACCTTTTTGTCGGATGAGAGCACCAGAGCCTGGTCCATTTTGAATGATATTCTAGATCTCGATGTGAAATACTCTAGGTTTATCGGAATGGCAACAGAAATATTATTACCCATCGATACGAGAGTAAGGTTCATGGACAGACACATTGGTAAGATTGAAAAGTCATACCGCGGGGTTATGCATAACTCTTCTAGAAAGCACAGAGACCAGTTTGTGTGTGGGATCGCCACTATGTTGCTGTATGTGAAGGCAGGCGCGCGCATGGATCTTTTATACCCAAATATTAAAAGAATATTTCATTTTCTACGAGTGTATGGGGTTAAGCGGTACTGCCTAAGGACTGTAAGGAAAATATTGGCAGGCCAGGATCGCTTTATATTGAAAGATTCTGTGGATGATTATGAGCTCGTGAAAGAGTATTTCAGAAAGAGGAAGGAGCAGTTTGGTGTCGGAATATATACAGGAGTAGAAAGCCAGGCACTCAAAGGCTTATACGCCCAACACGACATTTCCAAAATTCTGAAGATCCTAAAGAGCACTGTTGTGCTCCAAGGGGCCAGTAACGATGAAATAGAAAGGAACAATACTATGCTTCTATTTGTGTATTACATCTTTTACAAAGCCGGTCTATTAGACAGGCTCCTTGAAGCGTATATAACATTTTTAAATACCAAGGCTTCTGATAGGCTTGTATATGAACTACATGCTATCTATATGAAAAATTCTGTTGTTTTATACTTTCTAAATGATAAAAAGTTTTTAACTGCTTCAGAAAATTATTATAACTCAATTTGTGACGACCCGTTGAATATTAAGTATATTTCGGATTGGGTCGATACTTCATTAAGAAGAATTGATCTTGACAGTATGGATCTGTTTAAATTTGTTATATTTATCATTCAGAAATCTAAGACTCCTGAGACTATACTTGATATACTTCGTGTTAATCTAGGGAACCGACTTATAAATAAGAAGTCTATAATAAAGAATGAGTATATGTTTTTGGAGGGCTTCAGGAGGATGTATTCTAGAAATATGTATGCTATGATAGAAGATACAATTACAAGTAAATGGATAACAGATGAATGTTCAGCTATGGAAGAGGAGAATGGCTGTTTGCTAATGAAGCTGTGTAAATGGCCGGAGTATAAAGCTGAAGACGTAGGAACATTTGAGTTAATGAAGCCTATAGAACTGCACAGGAGTAGGATAGAGAAGGAGTTAAAGGATAAAGGAAAGAGAGTTAGATGGTTGGATGTGTTATCTAGGGTCAATATTGAGGTGTTTGGGAGGAGGGTAGAAGTAACACTATTCCAACTAAGTATTCTACTTAAACTTGCTGGTGGTAATGGAGAAGTGGATGATAAGGAGGAAAAGAGACCTAAAGTGGTGGTTTCTGGAGAGATAAATAAAGGAGAAATATTAAGTGTGCCTTCCATTTATCAGGGCCAGTTCAAGCTGCTATTGAATGCTGGAATTGTTCAGTTTGAGAATGGATGTTATAAATTAAGCAGCAACTTCAAAGGCGTATCATTTGTCCCTGGGAAGTACGAAGAATCTGGGTGTTCGGGAGATATGGAAGATTCCTTTGATATTAGCACTTCAAAGGCGGTTCTGGAATCCAGAGTAATGAGTGCTATGAAGAAGAAAAAGAAGGTGAGTAAGGAGGAGTTACTGAAGCTGGTACCCGCTGGGGATAATGTGTTAGAAGAGCTAATAGAGAAAGGATATATTGAAATTGAAAGGGATATTGTTCTTTATATTCCATGACATTATGGAAATAATTGATTCTAACCGTTAGTTATGATATTATTATCTTATAGATGATAGGTTAGGATATCTTATAGATAGTTGGATTAAGACTAGCTTGTGTTATAAATCTTTGTGTTAAAATAAATTTATTAAACTTTCGGTTTGCATCCCTTTTATCGCCGTTGCCTAGAGAAGGCGCCTCTGGGCTTCCCCTGGCCCTTCACCAGAATCCAGTCTTATGACATTGGCCTTAGTGCCTCCATCCTGGACAGGTCCACGCCGATATTAGAAATAGATATTCTTAAGTACCTTCTATATGACCACTAGTCGTATGGATATACGCCTCGACAGAGTCTGACAACCCAATCTCTTTCACATATTACTTGTTACCATTTTCCAATGCTATTACGCTCAGAATTATCTTTGTTTTGCACTTCATTTTTGATTCGGGTTTATTTGCCGATATACCGCACCTTCTCTTCTTCTTAGTCTCTACTGTCATCAGTTTATCCTGGCTTGTTATTCTCCTCAATCAGAAGTACTTCTCGTTGTTTTTTATCATGAGTAAAGATGTCCAGCTGATTTGCATCAACCTTTGTCACTGTTCATATTCGGGTATCCACTCAAGTCTCTGCATTCTCATTCTCGACTACTTTTTATACAAATCCAACGTAAAGTATTTTTATTACAAAAACACATACTCTCTTACGTAAAAATCAATATGTTTTAAAAAGTTTCCTTTCGTTTTCTATGTCTGTTGCATTTTTATAACATTCACATTCCTCTTCTAAGCTCTTTCTGAACTCTTTCAGGGTTCCTTCTGCTTTTATTAACTTAGATGGTAGTTTCATAGCTAGTTTACAATAAAATTTGTTAAATATTAAATCTCGCGCAATTTGCATACGCCTTTCTTTGTTATCAAGTTGACCTGCTTTGCTTAAGCCCAAAATATATGATTTCATCATTGAATTATTACAAATGTCAAATTTTGGGTAAAAAAGTAATTGCTGGTACAGGCAGTGCTCCCTGTACAGCCCCTCGTTCGTGTTAATCAGGCTAAGAAAAATATCGGTAATCTTTCTGACATAGCTACAAGGACTGTATGATTTTAATAATTTTGATCCCGGATTAGCATTATACATGTAAATATTCTCAATGTATGCAAATCTGTGGTTTTTCACATTTCTGTTTTTCATATGATCTGTCCATACCGGTGATTTATCAGCATCTCTAAGTATACTCTCTCTAGTTAAGCTGAACAGAACCAAAGCAAACAGTTTATCTGAAGGAACCCGTGTATCCATCGTATAAAATAATCTAAAAAAATCAACAAAATTATACTCTTCACTTTGTAAAATCTGACGCATTGCACAATAAGCATTTCTAAATTCATTTACATCACGTTGATTGACTGAAAAAGTATCACTTTTTGATACTCTAATCCATTTCCTAAATACACTCCCAATATACATAGGTTTAAAATACACTTTATCATATACACCGGCAAACCCCTCATTATTGTTTTCTGTAATTTCTCTGGTGAATTTAGTAAGAGCATAGAAAATGTGAATCTTATACCTTTTACCATAATAAGTAGAACGTAGGCGTCCATTAACAGTGCATATACATAACCTTGTAAGTTCCTTAAATTTAGTCAAATTAAAATCATCAAGATTTCTTAACACTCTCGGTAGATCCAACAAAGATGTATCAAGTCTATCAGAAATCAACAGATTCCTTTTAATGTATCTCGAAGGGGTTAAAAATTCATAATCATTAAAAATATAAGTTATTCCATATACTTCTATAATACATTCCTTAAATACTTCACACTTGCTTGAGTTAACCTCATCTCTATTCAAAATAAATAAATAAAGCATCACTAAAGTCTCTTTCTTGTATTTCATTTCATCTACTTGGTTATTATCGCCAATGACATCTTCCAGCATCTTCTCTTGCTCTTCTGTAGTAAATACCTTCCACATCTTCCAAGTTAAAAATACCTGTTCAAAGCAATGGGGTACATCACTTGACAACAGTGCCGTCACAATACTAACAATTTGATTGTTATTAAACCTC
Organism: Pancytospora epiphaga; assembly: GCA_024243955.1. Classification (NCBI taxonomy): domain Eukaryota; kingdom Fungi; phylum Microsporidia; genus Pancytospora; species Pancytospora epiphaga. The sequence goes on from JALPMT010000951.1 coordinate 21,719, forward strand.
ATTTTCAAGGAAAAGTCAATATGTCCAAATATCATCTCAACCAACTCCTGTCTCTCTGCCTTTGTAAGTTTTAAGTCCTTGTTTAATAAGGCAATCAATACCCGTATTACCTGATCGATAGAAAGAAAATTCAAAAGTCCTGAGCCAAAGCGCATTCTAATTGAATCTAAAGTAAAAATAGATAATGGAAAGTGCAAGAAGAAGTAAAGAAACATCGGGTTGGAATATGAATAGACAGAGATCACATATGGTCGTTGTCGCACTAAGTTTTGTTCAAAATTTGAAATGGCCTGAAATTTTCTGTCTATAGCTTCTAACTGACTGTTTAATAAACCTCTTTCTTCATCTTTTAAATGGTTAGGAATGTCTCTATAAAAATGGAAATTGCTTGGCATCAAGCTCTTCTCGTTTCGTATCATCTTTGGCGCAAATTCTGTTATAATTCGGACTTCGTTCTTATCCTCCTCGTCGTCAGTATTAATACCTTTGTGTATAACCGTTCCCAATGGGGAAACCACGGACATTGTCTTAACTTTAATGTGTTCTTCAACAATATGATTGTTTTCTTTTTTAGACACAGACGGTTTCACTGGTAAATTTTCAACGAAGTTAGTGGTACTAAAAGAAAATCGCTTTGTTTGACAAACCTCAGAACTGTTGTCTTCTGATTTTCTTTTTAACCTACTTTTCAAATCATGACAGTTAGAAATATTACTTGAGGTTATAACTGTACTCATATACGATACAATATAAACTATTTTGTATTGTTTAAAAACTAACATTATTAGGACTAGTATTAACAAAAATGTTTAAATACAAATTACTGACACTAGTTTGAAATGATATACATTTATTGCAAATGATAGATATTAAAAACTATATAATGTCAATGAAAACGAGTGAGTGTCAGTAATAGATTCTTTTATCTGGTTAAAACATGAGAATGTTTGCTTAAAAGACCATAACATATGTGGAAAAGAAACAGTAACACATCAACATTACAAAAAACGTTTAAAGACTGTTAATAATCTTACAAAGCAATCTGAAATAATGTTCTGTTGTGATTATATTTGCCGGCACAACGAGGTAGCACGTTGCATACACCTTGGCTTTTGTCAAAACGTATTTAAAAAATGATATTATATACTTCATTTAGAGAAAAGTAACTAATAGTAACTGTGAGATTAGTACGAGTACTTATAGAAATAAAAATACAGACAAATCACTTGGATATATTAATACACAATAAAAAGAGATGAGATTGACATAGGCATTGATAGACGTGGGGATTACAAGTCGGGATTGGTTAGTAATGGCAAAAACAGAGAAGATGCACAAGTACAATTTTAAACAAGCCCAAATAAGAACACGTATGTATTATAGCCTATGTGATAACATGGTACAGGGTGATAACAAAATACTACAGAAGCCACCCAAAGAACATAAAAATAATTGAGTTTATTAAATCCTACATCTAGGCAATTGTGCTTAAAAACGCGCTAGAGGGTATACCTTTTGAATATGGTCAGAACCAAGGGCAAACCAGTCCAGTCCAGTTTAGAGCAGGTGCATGTAGAGATAATTTACCTTTACCTGGTACAAACGGAATTGAAAAGGTCTAATAACCCTCAATAATTTTATTTCTCTCATAACATATAGAATTACTTCTATATCAAATTCTATTAACAAACTGACATACAACAACCTAAAAAATTGTTGAAAAATTTTCCCCATTTTAATTAATGATTTTCAAACTGAACAAATTAATTTACATAGCTGCGATTGTAAGGATGCTTGCTGCCTCGGGGAATACTTTTGATCCTCGAAGAGAAGATAATCCAGAATATTATAATCAGTACAAATATACTACTTATGTACCTGAAGGAAACGTAATAGGTAATGACGCGTATAACAATCAACCGATCACAAGAGAATCTTATAACACTGAAATACCAACATATCAGTACAATTATACCACACCTGAATTACAACCATACGAAAATAGACAATGGGCCCATAGCTCATACAACAATCAGTCAATGATGTGGGGATCCCAGGATACACAGGTGCCCGCATATCAGTACAACTATACTGCACAACAACCATACGAAAATAGTCAATGGGGCTATAGTTCATATGGTAATCAGCCGATGATGTGGGAATCTCAGAATACTCAAATACCTACAAATAGTAAGACAGGTAATAGAGTATATTTAGATAGAGATGGAGATGGTAAAATTACTATAGAACATCTGGTAACGGAAATTAGACAGTCTGAACAGAAATTGAGTTTAGGAAAACAACTAGCAGAAGACGAGCATGACAAGCGAATAGAAGAACTAATAAGAAAGCAAGAAGCAGAGAGGTCAAAAGATAACTTAGAAGCAATGCCCATATCGAGTTCAACTGAAGAATACATGCCGAGTGACTTACCAGAATGTTTTCATAATTCGGTGATTCCTCAACGGGTTGATGATTTATCTTATGAGTATTCTAACTCTAGGTTTCTTAAAATGTTACTTTACTCGCCATCGCCCAGCATTACTGCAGATTCAATTAGAACACGGTTTGGAGCGCAGTTCTTTTCTTTTCTTTCGCCATGGCAAATTGTACGCGTGTTAGGTGTTTTACTAGAAAATAGGCTGCAATTATCGAGTGAAAATCAAAGAGAGTTTATAGAGAAGATATTTGGACATATTGACTATTCACCGATGGTGGTGATCCCCAA
>JALPMT010000954.1:5855-50671 GCA_024243955.1 Pancytospora epiphaga
GGAGCGTCTTACCAAGCGTGTTCAGTTAGGCCACAACCTGTTTTTAAGGGTTTATCATTTGCAGATTCAGGTGCGCCCCCGTCATTGTGTTTCCACTCTGGGTATTTCTTAATAGCTTGAATTAGTCTTGGTGATACCCAGGCGGTGGTAGGGGCAGCACCGTTGTGGAGGAACCTCACCTTCCGGTCCCTGGCAGAAAACTCCCGCCCTCCCTACGGAGATGGAGAACTGTTGGTCCAAGCCATATAAGTGAGTAAACCCCCTCTGAGAAGCAGTGGCTAGGGACATTCCCTGAACTGACAGCTTTGCTTGGCCACCCTCGCCGCCAAGTCAACTACTTCTCGGTAGTTTAACGTCGTTTCGGACGTGACTAATATCATATAGGTATTTAGTTGTAATTGCGTTATTCTTACAGAAGAGAACAAGGAAGTTGTTGTTGCGTTTTAATTTATTATTTTGCTAGTTATTTTGGTACCGCATAGGTTATTATAGTGTTGTTTGATCAAGCACACTTATAGAACACTTTTTTGATAATAAAAATACATAAGTGGGGGATGAGAGCATTAGTTTGGGATTTGATATGCTATTCGAGCTGTAAGTTTTTTTACTTAAGGTTTTATAGCTTAATAATATGAATCAATACAAAATTTTTGGCTGTAACTGCATTTGATTTGTAAATAAAAAGAGTGCTAACTAACACATCAATATTGTTGCCGGGGTTGGACAGTCTATGTTGACTCTAAGCCTCTCAAGACAGAATTATTTATAGTTTGTAAAAATTTATACAAGCTTTTATTATTTAAGTTTTAAATAAATTTCTACCCAATCTAAATGTTTAACTTATCTTTAAGAAAGAACTTGAATAAGGAAGGTAAAGTTACGGAGGACTTTGGAACAGAGTTTGTAACAAATATATTTTGCTAATGGCGATTGTAAGGTAGCAAGACAATGGTATTAAAATAAATTTGTTTAGGGTTGTTAGGCTGTTTATTGGGTTTGGGTATAAGTTACGTTTACTATGGCATTATAACTGGTTTATTTTTGTTGTAATTAAGATTCATTTCTATTATAATAACTATTGACCGAATGGGTCTTTAATTCGTTCGTAAAACATTTAACCATGTTATTTTACAATAACGACCAGCTGCATGCGACAAGGCTACACCAACAATATTAATTAAGTGGCGTTAAACAACAAATCTAATATGTAATTTGATTCAATATACAAATGGTTTTAATTAATAAAGTTTTTATTCTTTTAATAAAACTTTGAGTAAAAAAAAATTTAGCTAATACACAGGAAATAACTTACAATGATATTTATTGGTGTTGATATAATTAAAAAATAATCTGTTATTGCAATGGTAAACCCCCATTTATCAAAAGTTAAACTTTTCTTCTCTATGTTTTTACTTTAAATTCACATTCGATATGTAATTAAAATAGCTATATCATTAAATTTAAAGATAACTACAATTTTATTAGAACCAGACATTTCTTGTTTTGCAATAAATATTAATAAAACCATTTGTAAACAAGATTATACACTACATAAGCGCATGTCAAACAGTATTTAAAAAATAAAACTGTTTGGATTTAACATATAAATTCATTATCGCAAATTTTACAAATGTTCTGGTTTCACCTATTGATAATGATTAGGTTTGTAATTAATGAACTTCATCCAAAAAAGAAGCATGGTTCCGGGAAGATTATCTTCTATTATATTTATGATTGTCGACATATCCACCACATCGCAAATTGATCTATCATGTGGTTTTTTATAAGGCAGGTCAACACTTGTTCTCTTTACCTCACCTCTATGGTTTCGCTGATTTTGAAACCATATTTGAATTCCCCGGTTTGTGTGGTTAAGCAATAAGGCCAAGTCATCTCTTGTTTGTTTTGCAGGAAACCTGGTTATTTTATACACATCTTTCAGAACATTTTTTTGAAACTTGTTTTTTAGTGTTCGTGTTCTTATGGTTCTATATTGATTTTTATATATATCTAATAAATCAGAGTTGCGGATTTTAAGAAGCCCTAAAAACGCTTGCAGGTTTCGTCTTTTAATACTGTTGATAATGACACATTTTTCCATTTCAATTTCGTCTTCAATATTCATGGGAAGGTTATAATTTTTTGGTTATATTAAAAATTTTACCCGAAATATAAATATTTTGATGTGACCTGAAAACCTATTTCTTTCAAATACTAATGTGGTTCTTGAAGATTTGAGGGTAAGTAGTATGTAGTTAGATGCTAGCAAAAAAACAATAAAAATTTAAAGACATTTTATTAAAGCGGTATAACCTAAATTAATCTTTGTAAAGTCATTTTGTTTTGCAAGACAGAATATGTTTAGATCAATTAAAAGTTGATGTAAATAGAAAATTAGTGTAAATGTCATATTTAATATCTGTGTGTTTTTTTACTACACTTCAATTTTGACTCAAAATCACTTTATAATTAATGATTAACTAATAATTTTCTTTATTTAGCAACATTTGAGGTTTCATAAGTCATTAAAATGTCAAATTTTAACAAAGTAAATATTTGATATTTTATAAAATCACTTGTAAGAATTTTACCATTATAATATTAAACTAACTAAAACTATTGCATTGTTGTTTTTGAGCATCCCCGTGTTAATTATTGGCATTTTACTGGGCATCTAAGTTCTAAGACTGTGTATGCCGTTTTTCAAGCTTTTTTTTTGTATTCGTAACAGCCTTTTGTTTAATAACAAAATTTATAAAATAGTCCCGTGTTGGAATACGCTGCACTTAATATATTCTTACATTTTACTATTAGAAATCTAGTAACCAAAACCTATACGCTTATGATAGAGAGTTGCCTTGTCATTTTAATTAATAAGTTTTCTTTTAGTAGTTGAGTAGTTTGATTAAATATATTTTTTACAACTAGTAATTTATGTTTTTAATGAGATACTCTGTCTTTTGCTATTACTATACCTTAACCCATTAATTGCTTTTTTATTAATTCTTATAAGCCCTTTTATTTAACATTTAAAACAAAAGTTAAACTTATACATTTATCATCATAGAATCACATTGCATTATTTTTTTGTAAAGGTATTCTTTAATGAGTACAATATGTCCTAACTTTTTAATCAGAATTTTTCAGTTTTACGTTATGTAATATTGATTTGTGTTTAACAAAAATATACCAATACTTGCTTGATTTAATCAAACTAACTAAAAATTTTTTAATATCTGTACAAAATTTTACAAATTGTGTTATTTAATGTCTTAAAGAAATAAACCAGTAAGTCGCCTATAATGAGCATATTTTTTTTATGAATTAGTTATTGATATAATTTAACTATTTATGTGATAAAGCCCGAAACGACGTTAAACTACCGGGAAGTAATTGACTTAGCGGTGAGAGTGGCCAAGAGAAACCGTAAGTTCAAAGAATGTCCCTAGTCACTGCTTCTCAAAAGGAGTTTACTCACTTATATGGCCTGGACCAACAGTTCTCCATCTCCGTAGGGAGAGCAAGGTTCCTCCATAACGGTGTTGCCCCTACCACCGCCTGGGTATCACCAGGACTAATTCAAGCTATTAAGAAATATTCAAAGTGAAAACACAATGACGGGGGCGCACCTGAACCTACAAATGATAAACCCTTAAAAACAGGTTGTGCTCTAATTAAACACGCTTGGTAAGACGCTCCTGATGTAGTGGAGTGTCTACAGTGAGGGGCTATGATTAAATCGGGAGGACAACTGACATGTGATGCACCAGGCGGGTGGATACAAGGATTGTAAGATTGCAGGGCTAAGCACACATAGATAAGTCCCATCAGGTTGGTGATTTCGCGAGGTAACCTGGGTAGATCTGGCGAAGCTGTCAGCTCCCAACAGATAACCAAAGTCCTTGGTGATCTAATTCACTGAGCCATCCGCCGGATTCTCTGGGGTGATGGCGCCCGTATCGTGCTTCAAATCTCACAGTACATATCCGCTATACGAGAGCCTCAAGTGCAAGTTGTGAATAATTGTATTGTTGACGATGCAATAAGCTTGAATAAATTAGTTAAATGATATTAGTCAATTTCTTATAGGCAAACTTTTCATAGTCCTTTGATAGCCCATAAATGACCGAAGAGGGAGCTCCACAAATAGATGAAGAAAGGAAACAACCAGGTAGAAACGATCAGATCATCAGGTCTTTGCTTTGTATTTCCCCACCAGCAACATCGAGAGAAACAAAAACCCTTCTGTCTCAGCTCCGCACCCTTGCTATTCCTGACATATACAACAAAATTATCCGTCTTAACAAACTCTCTAATAAGGAGTTACTTCACTTTGTAACCATTATCAACACCCATCCATTTTACCACAGAGAACCCCTCAGCAATACCATGGCCATCTATGGGGGGTTGGACCTCGAGGCTCTTATAAATCTTAAGTTTCCAGCCCAAGACAAGTACTTGCCACAGATCGCCGTAGAGTACTTTAGTATAGTGCATAAGGTTTTTACGCGTCTTACAGCTAGGCAGCGCTTAGAAATTTTTGCAAAGTATCTATATCTTTTAAATAATAACATATGTAACGATATTACATTGTACCGTAGCTTTGTGTTTATACTGCGTAATGAATTTCTAAATACATTTATTAATCAGAAGCTTTATCTTGGATTCCCCTTTCTCAAAGAATTTTTGATTGACTTCCGAGAAATGGGAAATAGCTTGATCAGGATTGGCTATGAGGTACGGCCATTTCGGGAGTTAGTTCTAAATCTGGCATTAAACACATCTCCTCAGCATGCAATATGGCTTGCATATAATTGGGATGTTCCGGTTACATTCACAGTGTCCGACATGTTTTATCTTTTTAACTGTACATATTTTATAGATGATACTCGCAGGAAACACTTATCACCCGGAGTTGATGCCCTTGAGCGCCTTATTGATGATTTAAGAGTTCACGGGCATGCGCTTGACTACGAAAATATTGACTGCGAGAAGATGGTTGGAATTATACGCACTGGGATGGGCCCAGAGTTGGTTTGTTCCAACAAAAAGCACAACAAAACTGGTAGACATGAATATGATATTGCTGTGTGGGTCTTGCAAGCCTTGTCTGCAAAAAAGGTCTTTCAACAGTCAATCCAAACCTTCAATGAAACCTCGGAGATAAAAAATATAAGTATAAAACAGACCAGAATTTCACCAAAAATAGACCTTAAAGTGCTGGGGGATTTCCTATGTAAACCTAAAAATAACGAGCTGTTTATGGAATTCGCGGGCTCTTTTAACTTTTCTGAGTTAAATATATTGGAGTCTCTTAGAACCTTTCTCTCTGCTTTTTACATGGCTGGAGAGTCACAAATAATAGAAAGGGTTATAAGAGTGTTTGTTACGGCGTATCTAAAACAAAACGAACCAAGTGATAACCAAGATACGGTGTTATTTGATAAATACAAAAGCCTTGCCTATAGTTTTGTTGTACTGAATACAATGTTGCATAACCCCTCTGTTGAAAAGCGACCAGCATTTGACGAGTACAGTCGATTGGTTGGGACTTCCGAGGATTTTATCGTAGACATAGAAACACTCAAATCATACTATACGAGTATCAAAGAAAGGGAGATCAAGCTACCGCTGTCATGGGAGGATTCGTATGAAAAATACACACTTGCCTTGGAACTCTTGAGTGAACCTTCTATATCCCCCAGTTTTGAAGATGATAATACGCCACCTATTCCTCCTCAGCTCATTATTCCACTGGAGGATATGGTGCATGATGAACAGCTAGAGGATGCTTACCATTCTCACGACCTCTGTCCAAACTGTATACTATATGCCCATCAACTTTTGTTTGCAGATTCATATAAAAACTATTTCTCTATGAGTCCACAGAGCTTTGAACGTATTTCTAGACTTTTTAAAACTGAAAATGCACTAGAAGAATATATAAAGTACAACCAACATAATCTGTTGAAGACCCTCGAAACCTTCAAACTGTACATACTTCGATATATCTTAACCCTCGAGCTTTCTCTTATATTTCTTGATATTTTGGGTCACACGCTAAAACCAAAGGCTTCAGTTTTTTCAGATCTAAAATCCCTTTTTGGCGCTTCAAAGCAAGATCTACACGACATCAGGCCACTTTCCAACCTACCCGCACATATTTCACACACGTATGAAAATGCTGTGAAGGATATTCTCAACATAAAATTTACTCGCGAGGATATTTGTAATATAAATCTTAAAATGCTATATACTGTAGCTGTGGACAACAAAAAGGCTATTGGTGCTACTTTTCTAAGAGGAATATTTACTACACTTCTGTTGTCAAATGCAAATATTCTTAATGATATTTCTTATTTAGACGGCCCGTTACTTTCAAGTGTAGTCCAGAAAAACCCATCGCTTGTGGGTCTGTTCACTAAAGAGCAGAAAATTTCTACTCTTCTTGCGAAAAACGACCTGGACTCCGCTGACTGGCGCGTTCTGATGGATATTTCTGATTACAGCACCTCGGCCTTTGAGGTTTTTTGCAGGGGACAGGGTAGACTTGGTCATATTGAGGATGCGGTTAAGGTTTTACCAAAGGAGCATCAGGATTCTTTGTCTAAATTACCAAGCGAGGTGGAGTCCCGTTCGTTTGGTGCATTTTTAATCATCGAGAGGTACTCTGGGGTTCTAAAAGAGCCGGCAAATGTCATTAAGCTATTTTCATCTTCTAACAGCATACTAAACTTAAAGATAGCACGGGACATCAATAAAAATGGATGCCCACTTAATAACCCGGTGTTTATGAATTTTGATGTGGTTGTTTACATGCTCGAAAAAAGCTCAAAAGAGCCTAATGTTCTTCAAAACTACGCACTAAAGGTTCTAGGTTATTTGGCAGCTAATCTTATTCTTACAGTGCGTATGCTTTCACATGTGTATTCAATATTCCAAGACTTGGACCAGCCATTTCGAGAATCTATTTTACAGATATTTTTAAAGCGACTCACGGCTGTTTCTTCCACTTCCTCCTCTTTGTGCTGCGCACTACATTCAGATACTGATATTTCGGAGGTCGAACAGTTTGTTAAGAATCTAGTTGCAGATTCGTTAGTTGCGAAGGAGGATGTTGCTTTTTTGAAATCAGAATTGGATGTTGCAGTTGTAGAGCTTTAGTAACCGTTATTTATATTGAGTGTACTTGGGGAGTTTACCTTTGTTTTAAATATGGTAAATTTTTATTTTGAAGGTGGTTAAATTAAAAATTTTATTAGGAGGTATTTTAGTCTCATATAATACATTTGTTAGCGTTTCAGGAAAAATATAGGGGTATTTTCCGGTGCTTTACGGCAATAACTGTTCTGTATTGATATTAAAAGAAATACTCACTAGTATTTTCTATATAGTTTTTAGTTGACTGGATATGCATTTTAAGTGTGTCCGATAATTCAACTTTTTTACGTGTTGTTTGTGATAGCCTTTTATTATTAAAAATAACCAGTTTGTTATAAGAAGCATAATAAATTTATGTTTTCTTGTGTTATTCTATATCAATTTTAATTAAATATTACAATAATTCTGTATGTAATGACATGGGATGGTGTGGTGTGGTAACGAACTATCACAAACAGTACTCGAGAGAGATTGGGTTGATTATTGACTCTGTAGAGGCCTACATTTAAACAACCAGTGGCTACATAGAAGACGCTTGAATGCATTTCTTTCAAATACCAATCTATCAATAATGGGGACACTGAGGCAATTACTGTATTACTGTATTACTGTATTATTGTATTACTACTGTATTACTACTGTATTACTGTAAGACCAAAGAAGGACTAGGAGAACCCCCGAAGCTCCTTCCCGAGGTGATAAAAAGAATATAAACTAAAATTAACCTCAAATAAAATTTGTCGTAGGTTTCTAGCCTTCTCTTCTTTCATATCATAAAATGTAAAACTTTTATATTCCTATCTTAGGAATGACTGACAACAACTTAATAAATCTACATTGGAATCCAACAAAATTATTAATTAAAAAACAATGAATAAGATAAGTTTGTTAAAATGAACGTTTATGTTCAGTTTATAAACTGCGAATTGCATCTGCGCGCCTATGCTTTTTAGCGTCTTTTTAAGCATAGTTGTTTAAATTTAAATCATCAGATAGAGTCTAAAGTGACAAAATGAATCACTGAAATAATTCTAAATAACAAATTTATTAAATATTAGTCGGTTTGAAAAAACAATTAAGGCTGTTGATTTTTATCAAACAAATAGTGAATATAAACAGCTACAACTGCCATTATTATCAATACGGCTATAATTATTCCTATTCCAATATAAAGCTGTACTTTCTCATTGTTCTGCACCTGTTTCCAGTCTACAGGAGAAAAACCCTCTGAGTTTTTAACAAAAATAGGCGAATAAAGATGAGTTTGATTCTCTCGCGATAAGACTAAACGATAATAATCATTGTCAGACATATAGGAGTTATAAAATAACTTATGCGGCTTGTTAGGCGTGAGAACTACCATCTCATTTGTTTGAATTATAGAGATCCAGTTATTGTTACGCCCGCTATGATTTGCTTCCAGCATGATTATTCCTATTTCTGCCGTGGGCGAGGTGACGGTTATTTTGTATTGGCGCTTTTTATTTTCACCTCCGCTCTGTGAATTCACCTGTTCGAACAAGACGCTAAGATGCGGATTTACTTCCCCCTCTGAAAAAACCATACCGAACAAAGTTAACATGGGAATAACCCATCCTAGACCCAGGGAAGCCCCGTCGAACATCGTTATGGTGTAACCCATCATAGCGTCCACAATCATTTGGGGGTTTAGTCAGTAAAACATTTTACTGGTTCCCTTGTTTGTAAATAATAAAAGCTCTGTTTTGTATTATTTGTTGCTATAATAGGAAGGCACGGACACTCACCGATGCCTGATTTCATATTTCTGGCGACAATGTTAAAATATAGACTTTTAAAGTTAAGTTTAAATCAGACGATTTAAGATATGTGTCACATGATTGATCACTGAAGAATAGTCGTAGGATGACAAGGAAGAAAATATAAAAACACTACAGAAACAAATACTAAGTTAAATTACTTTCATTCATTATGAACTAATTGTAAGATTTTGGATAGTAGACATATGCACAATAAGACAGAAGAGCAAAAAATGCGATTATTGCCACGATTATTACTATAATAATCCAATTTACACTACCACTATTTTTACCTACTTCGCTTTTCCCTTTTGGCACCTCAACTTCCTCAAATACTCGACCACTCTTTAAATACGTCTTGGTACTATAATGCTCACCAGATTCTGAAGTTATAATGAGTTTGTAGTATTGCTTATTGGGCCAATCACCCTTTATTTTTACTCGATGTGACTGACCCTCCTTAAATGTGAGCTTTGATTTGCTTGTAGACATTTTAATCCAGATCCCCTGTCCAGGACGCCTTATTGAGGATACGTAGCCTACCAAGTTCTCAGGAGCTGTAAGTCTTATAGAGTACTGTGACATATCATCTGCATGCGCATATTTGTTCTTTCCATTGTAGATAATGCTGCATTCCAGAACTTCCTGAGCGGTTTCTGGTTCTGGGTCGTTGGGTCCACTGCAGTATGTAAGTGAAAATACAGTAAACCATAGGAAAAATAAACTTCTTGTGATACTCCAATAGGCAGATTTCATGGGTATCTGTACAATAAAAATTTTTAAATTTATTTTTAGTAGTATTAAAGTTAACTAAACTTTATTGGTCGAATAGATTTATACAGAGTAGATACACGGAGGCCATTGCTATAGGATTAACAGAGAGCTAGAGAACAGGATTTTATTAAAAGTAATAGCAAATGTAAAACACAGAAGGGGAAAATATTGTTTACTTTTACTTTGTCACAGGTTCTTAGTTTTTTTTGTGAAATGCAAAACTACTACAATACCGATCTTAGGAATAACCGACAACGCACCACAGATGAATAATTTTACATCGTAAACCTACATACTTGGTAGTCAACATGTTCAATTTTTTCATCAATAATATTGTCACCATTTTTATTACACCGATCAATGAAATATAATAGAAACACTGATTTATAAAAAATATCTTGGAATTTTAAATTAAAGAACTTATTTTAATTGAATTTTAATAAAAATGTTGTGATTGCTGGATTTTTCAAAATTATTGCATTCTTTCCTTTGTTACGTGATGATATTTGAAGAAGTACTGGCCATAAATATTACTTGCTTGTAAACTATCGCCGGGGCTGTGTTTTATCTTTGACAATGTGAAAACGAAGGTAATGATTAGCCAGAAAGCCTTTACAATATCTATCATAACGTAGTAATTTACAGAAATAAGCGTGAGTTTTCCATTTGCTACAGCAAGTGTTGTTAGTTATGTGTGTATTTTTGTATCGCAAGACTTTCTACAAAGAATAAAAATCTTACATCAGTCAGTATAAAATATATACCATACTATACTTGGACTACACGGTCTGTATTGTATCTTTTTATTTCCCTTCTAAGCTGTAATATTTAAAAGTTGCTTAAGTCAAGTTTTAATTAAAATTCGCTATTAATTAAAAAAATATTAAATCAGTAGGAATTTGTAAAGGAGAAGGAATATTTTGTAAAATATTTTGAAGACAAGCTAAAGCTATCTATACAAATAATAAAGCATATCTCAAGAGAATAAAATCAAGTGTTACTAATATATTACTAATATATTAGACTTTTTGCAACCATGATTTTAATAAAACTATATCTTTTTACCTATGTTATCATTAGTAAATTTCTTCTAACAACAATCAACAAATACTACTAACTAGAGTATGTATGTTTAAGTATTCTTTTTACCACTTAGCAACGCAATGCGATAGAATGCTTTACCACATCTATACCCGCAGACCCAATGAGGTAGTACGTTGCATACACCTTGGTCTTAAGTATATAATCTATATGTATTACCACGCATGTGTTCACATTATATTTAAGAGATAGTAACTAATGAGAATTTAAAGATTAGTGTGAGTACCCACAGGAATGCAAATACAAGCAAATCGCTCAGATATACTAATACATGATAAGAAGAGATGACATTGGTCGAAGTGGGGATTACAAGCCAGGATCGACTAACAGTAGCAAAAGCAGAGAAGATGCACAAGTACAATTGTAAATAAGCTTGGGCAAGAATACGGGTACAGAACGCGGATCATACCATATGTAATGACATGGAACGGTGTGGTAACAAAGTACCACAGAAGGCACACGAAGGACATTGGGATAACCGAGTCCTACATTCAAACAACCGATGACTATATAGAAGGCGCTGGAAAGCAGGAGCACATAGCTCAAGCCTGCCCGGTACAAACTGAATGAAAGGGTCTAATAACCCTCAATAAATTTATTTTATCCTCACATAGTTTTCTGCTATTACCATATAATATCAAATAAATAATAAATTTATTAAGAGTTACGTTATTGTTTATTATTATTATTTTGCTATGACTTGGATATCGGCATTCTTTGCTACCATTTCTATCCAAGTTCCTGTCACATATATTCTGTCCCTTGGGTTGACATTAAGCAGAAGTTAAAAGAGATTCACTCATGCGTCGGCTTCAACACAATAGTCTGGATCTATGGCCCAGTCGACCCAATATTTTTCAAGATCATAATACCAAACATTATTCCTAGAAAATATTACTTGCACTAACAATAAATTCAGTTTATTCTAGATAGATTTCTATCATCCTCCCCTATCAATGATAGTCCTGTTCATTTATACACGCCAGAAAAAACTAAATATTTAATTATTTGTTTTTATGTTTCTTCTCATAGCTGTCATTTCCCGCCAAAATCATCGCATAAACAAACTGAAAAATTTACCCTCATCATGATTGAGGAACAGACAGCGATTGTTATTGACAACGGAAGCGGTATGGCCAAGACAGGGTTTGCAGGAGACGACGCCCCAAGGGCCGTCTTTCCTTCTATTATCGGTAGGCCACGCCATCGTGGAATAATGGTGGGCATGGGCCAGAAGGACTCGTATGTAGGTGACGAAGCCCAGAAGAAGAGAGGAATTTTGGAGCTACGTTATCCTATTGAACATGGAATAGTCACGAACTGGGATGACATGGAGAAGATATGGCATCATGCATTCTACAATGAGCTGCGTGTTGCTCCTGAGTCTCATCCAGTGCTTCTTACAGAGGCACCCCTTAATCCCAAGGCTAACCGGGAGAAGATGATTCAGATTATGTTTGAAAAATTCCAGGTTCCAGCCTGGTTCTTACAAATTCAAGCTGTTCTTTCGCTTTATGCATCAGGTAGAACTACCGGTATTGTTTTTGATTCTGGAGATGGTGTGACACACGTGGTTCCTGTGTATGAAGGATATTCACTTCCTCACGCTGTAAAGCGTATCGATCTTGCCGGGCGTGACATTACCAAACACCTCAAAAAGATCCTTACTGAGTCTGGGGTTAAGATGACGACATCTGCAGAGTCTGAGATTGTAAGGGACATGAAGGAGAAGTTGTGCTATGTTGCGGTTGACTATAAACAGGAGATGATGGGGAATGCTGAGGAGAAAGAGTACGAACTTCCGGATGGTGTTAAGATAACTCTTGGGACTGAAAGATTCAGAGCCCCCGAGATTCTCTTCAAGCCCAACCTGTACGGTATGGAAGAGCAAGGTGTCCACCATGCGATATACGATTCGATCAACAAGTGTGATATTGATGTGAGACGGGATCTCTATGGTGCTATTGTTCTTAGTGGAGGCTCCACAGTTTTCCCTAACATGGCTGAGAGGATTCAGAAGGAGGTGTCTGCTTTGACGCCTGCATCCATGAAGGTCAAGGTCATTGCCCCCACTGAGCGTAAGTACTCCGTATGGATCGGTGGTTCTATTCTTGCTTCGTTATCTACGTTCCAACAAATGTGGGTTACCAAAGAAGAATACTCTGAGTATGGGCCCAGCGTAGTACATAGGAAGTGTTTCTAATAAAGGTATTACAACAGTATCATTATTTAGTCGTTTTTGCCTGTTTATTTTTGCTTTTGGTTGTGCCTTGCTTATTGCCAAATGATTTTAGACAATTTATGTAAATTTTACTAAAAGTTTTATTCTTTCGGTTGTCCACGGCGTCAAGTCAAATACGCGGTGTCTGTGCCACCATTGGCAACCGAAAGAGGCACAGATGGCAAGGATTTCTTTATAATAAATTCATTCACGATTGTCTTATTGCTTAAGGTACGATTCAGACGGACTATAGCACTTTCGAATGCCACTCTCGGTTCTGAGATCATGGCTTCCAGTATAATATTCACCGATGTTTAAGGTATGTAGTATTCTGAAGGTTAAAAAAATTTTAATGTCTCTTTCTTTAAAAACTAAATCATCTTCTCCCGTTACTCTGTGTTTTGATATCAGATGGACCTAGACCGCTTATAGTCCATTCTTAGAGTTGGCCACATAGCGATGATAATAGAGAGAAGTACGCTTTCAACACAACATGAATACTCAGAAAGAACTCAACCGAAGACTGTAAAATGCTCACATTTAAAGAATAATAAATAATAACACTTTGAATATGATGCTTGACCAATTTATTTTCCATTTCTGAACCATCGCAAAAATGAAATATTCAGTCAATAAAGGCTCTAAAGATAAAATTAAGACTAAAGATCGTTCAGATCGTCTCCAAATTTAAATTCCTTCCCCTCCTCAAATGCAGGCATCCCCATGTACGGACAAGACGCACATCTAAATGCGTCTCCTCGGGAACAGTTTCCACATGAGCTCTTCGGCTTTTCAGAGGGTTTTTTAGAAAGCGAACAAGTGCAATTAGCACACTGACGTTTCCGTACGCTCCTCTGGGCACTTTCAAAAACTTCATCCTCCGGTGTTATTAGTGAAAGTTTATTCTTCAGTTTTGGGTCGTTTTTAGAAACCATTGCCTTCCTAAGAATGTCTCTGATATCCTCTTTATTATCACCATTCTCGCTCATCACTCTGACGGTAATTTTTTCCAACAAAAGATTAGTTTGAGAGAAGGGCTCAAGTTTTTCTAAAAGGTGTTCAGAAGATATTTACTCTTTGTAAAAATAAATAGAAAGGAAATTTAATTAAACATGGTTTTATCAGATGAAAGCATAATTTAAAAATTTTATTCAATCTCGTGCTGTTTTTATCAACGGCTTCCAACGTTTTTGCAAAAGCGTATGCCTTGAACACAATATCTGCTACATTCAATAGCTTTTCAGAGCTGTGTATAGCTTGAACAAGATCAACTACGGCTATATACACATAGTTTGTGACAAGTTTCTTTGTGTATTTTTCTATAGGCAAGCCAAACACATACTTATTATGAGGCTTAAATAGATGTGTTAAATATTGTTTGTTGATTTAATATTCACTTTATAAAAAGTTATCCTGTTTATACTAAGCGTTATAAAATTTATTGATAAATACCCCGATTGTGGCTATAAACGACTTAAAACAATAATAAATTTATATTTAAGAGAGTATGAGATAGTCTGGTTTTCAACAAACATATTTTTCAAATATAAGTATTTCATAAGGCTTGCTATTATAGATTGGATTTAAAAAGCAAATAATATAAAATTATCAGAATAGACCTTTTTATATCCTGTTTATACTATGCGTTACATTCGCATCCTTCTACTTTCCAGTGACTTCTATATAATAATAACTAAATATAAATAACTTAAAATATACCGATACCTTTCAAAAGCCTTCTGTAGAGCTTTGTTGCCGGGTTATTTCATATTGGCATATAAAATACCACGCTGATATTCACGCTTCAAGTCTATTTACAACTGTACTTGAGGATCTTCTCTGTTTCCACCGTTACTAGTCAATCATGGTTAGTAATCTCCAGTTCAATTAATGTTATCTCTTATTATTTAGCACAAATACATCTGAGTGATTTGCCTGTATTTATTTTTAGTGAGTATTCACTCTAATCTAACAACTCTTGTTAAACACTATCTCCTAGAAAAAGTGTAAACGCATACGTAGTGATACGTATGAATTATATACTTAAGACAGAACCTGATGCGTATATCGTATCGCCTCGTTGTATCTGCGTATATAATCCCGTAAAAGTACCTTCTAATACTGCATTGCAAGATAATCAACTATATCTGTGCATTTTCTGTAATGTAAACATGTTCCTGTCTTTCTTCTAAATATGTTGCGATCTTACGGATGACAACGCCATGCCTTGTCGTATAAACGGACATTTACATGTTTTGCACAAACAGAAAAGTTTACAACCGATGCTTGTTCATTCTCACAGGCATCGTACTAATTCTGATAACAAGCTTCCTTTAAAATATCTCAGTACAATTGTGCAGTTTGAGCTACGCCAAAGCTCTTCACTAATACTTTATTAACCACCGTATATTTGACTCTAAGCTGCTTTTTAATAATGTTTAAATGACTATACCATATTCAGATTTAACCAAAAAGCGCAGAAGCACGTTCTTAGTTGTAAATTTTATTTGGTTTCACACAAGCAGCCCATGGAGGTTAAGTTTAGTACATGGCCTGCACCTCCAGTCCATTCAAGGACAGAACCACCAGAGATCCCAGATAAAATCAACATATTCGGTATGGAATACATGGTAGAAAATGGACATCTAGCGTTGGATATTCCGTGTGCTCCACTTGACAAGGAAAAAATACGTGCAGCTCTTCTAAGGTCTTACAACTCATTTAGTAAATTGGTTGTTTCCCAAAATCCAGAGAATTTAGATGGAATAAGAGATGCACATGCAGAAATTATAGAAGTTATTAACAAAGCAATCCCATTTCAAGATGAGTTTGCAATAAAGGAAGCACAAGCTAAGCAAATTTTTGCTAAATTGGAAGTATATTCTAAAATTAAGAATGTACTTGACAATTAAATAAATTTATTGAGGGTTATTATTAGACTTTTCAATCAGTTTGTACCGGGCAGGCTTGAGCTACGTCCACGTGCTTCTGCTCTCCAGCGTCTTCTTGAGCACGATCGTCTAGATCTAGGCCTAAATAAAATCGGTTATCCCGATGTCCTTTGAGAGTACTACTCTTGACAATTAAATATCTTATTTAAAACTAATTTTGGTTTGTACTGTTTTGGGGGTAAGTTTAAAGATTTCACTGGCTTTTCTGTTTAGTCTTAAGATGATTATTTTCATATGATCCCCTTAGGCAGATCTATGTCAATGTTCAAGTAAATATTTATCAGTATTTTTTGTATAGTTATTAATTAATTGAATGTATGTATTTATAGACCGCAGACACAATGAGGTAGTGCGTTGCATACACCTCAGGTTTAAGTATATAATCTATATGTATTATCACGCATGCGTTCACACTCTATTCAAGAGATAATAACTAATAAGAATTGTGAGATTAATGTGAGTACCCACAGGAGTGCAAATACAGGCAAATCGCCCGGGTATATTTGTGTTAGATAAGAATAGATGATATTAATGGATTGGGAATCACGAGTCAAAATCGACTAGTAACGGTGGAAACAGAGAAGATCTACAAATACAATTGTAAATAAGCTTTGGCAAGAACACGGGTGCAGAACGCGGATCATACCATATGTGATGACAGGGGACGGAGTGGTAACAAAGTACCACAGAAGGCACTCGAAGGACATTGGGATAACCGATTTTATTTAGGCCTAGATCTAAACAACCGATGACTATATAGAAGGCGCTGGAGAGCAGGAGCACGTGGACGTAGCTCAAGCCTTCCCGGTACAAACTGATTGAAAAGTCTAATAATAATCCTCAATAAATTTATTTTATTGTTTACAGAAATTGTTAAGAAAACTTTTCTTAAGTACTGCTTGTAAAATCTTATTATTGCACCAGCACGTGCAAAATCATTTTAATCTTGCATTTTATTTTATATTTAAATTTATTAGCCGATAAATTACATTTTTTTAATTTTTACTATCATTAATTCACCTTTATTTGTTATTTTTACTCTGATCAGAAATACTTATCGTAATGAACAAGGATGTTATCTTATTTGTATTAACATTTATTACTATTCATTTCAGAATGTCTATTGAAATATTTGTGTTTTTATTAGCATCAAGCTCTTGCTTAAATTAGCTATTCACGCACATTGATTTTACACTTTATACGTTAAAACACGTAAAGATTTTACATCAACACAGATGTTTATTAAATAAAAATATTTATATTCATTGAATTAAACTTATTCATTTATAAATATTTCTAAGAATAATACCTTGATTTAAGTTTGATACTGCTATAACTAAAATGTTTGTTTAAAGTAACTTATAAACGTAAAGCCAATACAATTTGACCATGTATATCATTTTTTTATGTTCTTAGCTGATTCCCGCTAAATTCAAAACGACTTTGCAAAATTCCCTGCCCATGGATACTGAGGCTTTCCTCTCATTCTATAAAACCTTGAATCAATCCAAATTCAAGTACTTCGTAAAGGATAATGCCTTTTACGTGCAAGAAACAGATTCCAAATTAATTCCGCCGGAGCTACTTTCCGATGATATGCGTTCGCGTATGTCTTCAGGAATAGTTAAACTATTAGAAATAGAGAGCATAGTCCGGTGTCTTCTGCTTGAAAAGCGTATCCCCGTCGAGGAATATGTCGCAGGGGAAAACTCCCTATGGGAGGTGGCTCGTGTTGGGCACCCAAGCAGCTACGGAGATTTTGCTGATGTATGTCTAAGTGGTGCGACAGAACCCACACTTGGTGCTGCAATTATCGTAGAATCTGAGGTTTCCTTCGCTTATGTGGACAACTCCACAATCAAGACAACTTCCTTTACAGACGATGACCTATATAGTGGTCTGTATTCCCTTATCAACGTCTACAATTGTACGGAGCTTCTCTGTGGAAATCCAAAGATGGAGAAAAGAATCGCAGGCTGGGGAATCACCTTCACACGTGTCGCAAATAGCAAAAGCATCGCAACTATGATCAACAATTATCTCGGAAAAAACATCCCTGTAGAGACTTTTGTACGCAAAGACACATGTTTTGTAAATATAAAAGACTTTGATCTTGCCGATTTTGGCTGTGTTACTGCTCAGGGTTCACGGCTTCTTGGTCAATGGCTTCGTTCCCCATGTATTAAGCAATGGGAAATAAATGACAGGCTTGATCTAACAGAGGCTTTTATGAACATTAGGGTGTCACTGGGGGAATGCTCTGACATGAGGAAGCTTTCTGTGCGCGTTTTAAATAAGCGAATAACCATACAGGAATGTATAAGGACATTCCAAATGATTGAGCTTATTCCAGGGTTTATTGAAATGATACGCCTTGGTTCCAGTGACAAAAATGAGAAAAAACTTAATGAAAGCTTCATATGCCCTCTAGAGTCTGTTTATAACGCATCTGGGCCGTTTATTGCGGAGGTCAAAGAGAAAATATGTATAGAAACCGGGCATATCTTTCCTAAACTAACTGATGAGCTAACACGTTTGAACGCTGAAAAAGAAGCTCTTTGTGCCGAGATCGAAGAGGAATTTCTTGCAGTTAGGGCCATTTATCCAAGGATGAAATATCAGGCCAAAGCATTTAAAGTCCCCAAGTCCGATTATGTCCCGGAGGAATTTGACAGAAGGCATTATGTGGTTACTTCTGTGCAAAAAACAGGGGTTTTCTTTTTAACAGCTTCACTTGCCTCTCGTAGAAATCTTCTTTCTGAAAAAGAGCTTGAGATAACTACAGAAGAGGCAAAGATATTTGAGGAGATTCGCACGAATATGCTTTCTATAGTTAATTTGTTAGAAGTTTACAATTTTGTTATTGCTCTCATGGATATATATAAGACATTCAGCCGTAAAGCCATCTTACCCAGTTATACACGCCCTATATTCAAAGACGACGAGTATCAGGTAACCGGATTTTTTCACCCGTTACTAGAAAACGAAGATGTGGTTTTGAACGATCTAATTATTGATAACGACCAACCTAAGAAACTCTGTATCCTCACAGGGCCCAATATGGGCGGGAAGAGCACTGTTTTAAAATCACTGAGCACTGTTAGTTTATATGCACAAATAGGGTGTTACGTGCCAGCGAAGTATGCTGTCCTGCCTATCTTTGACAAGATATTTATGCGTGTTGGTGCGCGTGACCATAGTTCCGCTGGTCTTTCAACATTTATGGTGGAGATGGTTGATCTGGCTAAAATCTTGAAGCTTGCTACTTCGAAGTCTTTGATTTTGATTGATGAGCTTGGTCGTGGAACTGCAGCGTTGGATGGATTAAGCCTTATTTTGGCAGTAAAGGAGTACTTAATTGGTTTGGGCGCATTTACTGTTATGGCGACCCATTTCAGTGAGGTTGGGGACAATTCTACACATAATCTTAGGATGGCTGTTTCTGGGGGACGAGTCACGTATTTACTTTTGCCGGGTGTGGCTGACCATTCTTT
Organism: Pancytospora epiphaga; assembly: GCA_024243955.1. Taxonomy (NCBI): domain Eukaryota; kingdom Fungi; phylum Microsporidia; genus Pancytospora; species Pancytospora epiphaga. The sequence continues at coordinate 25,336 of JALPMT010000954.1, forward strand.
TGGACTTAATGTGGCGCAACTTGCAGGATTCCCGGAGTCGGTTTTGAACTCTGCGAAGCGTTATTTAAATGACTATAACGACTCTTTATAAGATAGCTTTACAACGTGTTATTTTAGTAAGGTTGTTTAATTTCAGTGCCATGAATGAATTTTAGGGAGTAGTTTACATTTTGAGTTATTATTAAATTTTTATGTTAAGTTTTGTTATCTTGTGAGACAGAATTGATCATGAATAAGTATTTAATTAAATAAAAATTTTATGGGAGGTTTACTATTTTTTTAGTTTTAAAAGGGATTCTCTTTATAATATTTTTGTAATGTATAAAACGCGTCCATCGTTCTTATTTTTATGTTTTATCTGCGATATACACTTTGGTCTTAGTACTAAATGTCATATTTTCTTCCTCAGAATTTTGAATAAAAATTTGCTATTATTTTTTTAATTTCCGGCGTTATAATAAAATAAAACGTGGAGTAATCTTAAAATTGGTTGGATGGCATTTATAAGAAACAGTTGATTCTTTAAATGTGAGAAACATATTGGGCCTAAATAAAATTAGTTTTAAGTTCTCATGTTTTTGATATTGCAACATGAAAAATTTATTGAAATTTACCGTGTCATTATATAAATGGAAATTAAATATTTGAAAAATATTAAAATTAAATATTGTTACAAAAATACTGGACAATAAAGCAGAAGAATTGTAAAAGTTACTATGTTTAGATCTTTAAAATCACGTTGTGAATTTAGACATATTGACACTTAGAAAGTTGTTTGAAAATATCGTTTCTTAATATTAATTCAAGATTGCTATAGGTAATAAACAAAAACTATTGTTGTATTGCTTATTTAAAAGTTACCAAGAATGTATAAATTGTAACTGTGGCTGTCATATTTTAAGATGTATTATAATTGCATTATGGTATGCAACATATATATGTAATATTTGGTTAATACTAGCAAGTTACTTTACGTTTCTTAAATAATGACATTTAATTGTAAGTAGTTTTCAATAAAAAGATAGGCAAAGGAAATTATCTAATATAATTGTATTTAATGTTGCATTTATACTCATTTGTTAAAAAACATTTTCTAAGAAATGAATCTGTAGTTAAGCTAAGAACAAATTCAATTTATAAAAAACTTTAAGGCATGAGAAATAGCCTACTTATACATTTGCCTAGCTCATATGCAGTTTTATCGCCTATATTTGCACTAATTAATTTTATTGGTTGAATCTTAAAATACTTACCCACTAACATTTAAAATTGCAATTTAAACAGTTTTTAGAAATATTATAGAATGAAAGAATAAATTAGAATTAACGTTGAATAGAAGCACCAATGTTTTTATAAAAGATTTAAATCATTGCTTTCTAATAGAATAACAAAAAAAATAAAGAATCATTCCATATAACGTTTAATCAATTTATTTACATAATCAAAAGTTAGCCACAGCGGTATTGAACGAACACAGTTTAATGAGTTACTAAAAAATTAGTTATTTTAAACTCTCAGCTATACTTACAGTTTTTAATGTTAAATTTTATTAATCATAAAATTCATTTTTAAATATTCACTTTTTGTTAAAGTATTGACACTTTTCTTTAATTTTTACTATTAAAATACCAGTTTACAATTTACAAGTTTAACGCTATGGCAATAAGCAATAGAAATGTTTCTAAGGTTTATCATCAATATAACTACGTATATCTGCGTTTAAATACAATTACTTAACTTAGCTTCAATGAGATATTTCTATTCTCAGTAATTTCTATATACTAATATCAATTTTCCATTTCAATAATATTGTCACATCACTGCTCCTTTTTAAAAACTGATTTTTAATTATTACCGCAAATTATTTTAATTAGAACTGACTGGTTTTTAAATACCCATATGAACTTTATTCCTTATCCATTGGTAATAAATGAAAATTCAACTCATACAGAGCTAGAAAAAGAACTTGAGGCGGCAATAGGCATATTAAAACTTAAGCATGTAACATTAAAACCACCATCATTCAGTGAAAAAATAAAGAAGACACCTTTTCAAGTTAAGGTCCTAAGAAAGTTATTTAAAATTACCCAATTTCCTTCAACAGCAACCAGAAAAGATCTTTCTATTCTTCTTTCTATTCCGCAACGAAATATTCAGGTATGGTTTCAAAATATGAGACAAGCAAGAAAACGACATTGGAACTCACCAACAAGAAATAATAAAAATCACGACATTACTTGCGATAACAGTAATGAAGATGTATCAATTTGTAAACTTATTGAAATTATAGACGTAGTCAAACGGGGATCTTAGTATGTGTTTGGTTTAACAAGATGGATTTTGAGGATACTTGAGATATAGACATTGTATAATATTAAGGAATGTAATGTATAATCTTATGATATAATTCTATGTAATTAATTGTGTTCATTTTTGTAATAGAATAAATTCATTGAAGCATACCTTTTAATTCTGTCTGTACTACGAGCTACATATAGACGCTTGTTTTTTATATGTATTGTCGTCTGTGAGCAAAAGATAAAGTAAATAAGTTTTAGAATTCTTTTTAGCTGTCATAAGATGGGTATTTATGTAAATGTTTTTACGTATTGCCAACAGTATGAATTTAATTTATGATATGTATGATATCAATTTTACAGCGTATATTCCAACATTTAGGAACTATATATAAGTGAGTTAAAAGTAAAATAGATTTATTAAGGGTTATTAGATCTTTTCATCCAGTTTGTACCATGAGCTACGCCCACGTTTACGTGTTTTTTGCTAATAACTTTTAACAAATTTATTTCATTTTAAAAGTTTATTGAAAGATGAAATTAAACATTTTAGATAAAGAATGTCTTATTGTACTGATAAATATGAATTTAGACTTTTCTATACTAATCATATCATTAAAAGTTTTTTTATAATGTTTATTGTTGATTTTCATATCAAATTACTGACAGATCTTCATTTAGTCTCATTTGATCAAGAAACAATATACGTTTTAATTGATAAATATTTTAATATGGCAAACAGAAGGAATATTAAAAAATTGCAGTGCAATGATTAGTGCAAAGGTATTTATTTATTAACATATAATAGCAACTATACTTCAAAGACTTGTTATGCTTTGTTTATAATGTCATTTTGTGTATTGTGTTGTTGTTTGTAGTGTGATGTGTCTACATTTTATTAATTAATTAGCACCGCTAAATATAAACACTAGCTGTTCATAATATATAGCCTTTTATAAATGCTGCCTCTTACAAAGCATATACATGTTTGACTTATTAACTGATATTAAAATGTATATGTAAATTTTGACTCTTATTCATATGTCAAATATTCAATAAACAAATAGTTAATCATAAATGTTTATTTTTTGTTTTAATAAGGAGATCCTTATTCTCTTTATGCTCAGTCCAATACCACAGAAAGACGAAGACAGAACCATGTACTATAATGGGATCAATTACGCAAATAAAGGGAGAGGCAAGAGAGAACGAAGACCACATGTCTCTTACGCTGAGTTAATTACCATGGCAATAGAAAGTTCGCCAGACTCAATGCTTACGCTCAAGGAAATATATACTTGGATATCCACACACTATCCTTACTTTGATAACGCACGGATTGGATGGCAAAATTCAATACGCCACAATCTCAGTCTCAATCGATGTTTTTACAAAGTTCCACGCTCCGAAGGAAGTCGTGGAAAAGGGAGCTACTGGAAAATAAACTATGAGTTTCAAAATGCCAAGCTTAACTATCGTACTAAGAAATACAATTATAATGAGAGCTCTGTGCAAAACATCCATTCTTTAAGCGAAATACTTAATGACAACAGTCGTATGCTCGACAGTATCGGTGTTAATGAGATACCCTATAAAACTACAACTGTATTTGATGGCAACCTAATGGATGAAGAGTATTACAATGGACAAGACTATGGAGATTACCAGGGCTTAGACAAGAAAACAAAGCACATATTTTCATTCAAATAATAGATAAACAGTTAGAAGCAATATGCTTATTTATTGTGTTATGTTTCATTAATATTCAAATACATATTCATTGAAAGTATGTTTAAATAAAAACCCCGGGGATTCCCTTTAAAAAGTATATTGCTACTACTAAATGGTATTCAAATTGTTGAATGTCTTTAAATTTTCTATTTGAATAAATATCCATTCACAATTAATGACACAATGACTTCCATCTTTCAGGTACAAACTAAATAGAAAATTCTAAAATAAATTTTGTCGTAGGCTTCTAGCCTTCTCTCCTTTCTTATCATAAAAAGTAAAACTTTTATACTCCCATCTTAGGAATAACCGACAACGCACAACAACTTAATAAATCTACATTGAAATCCGACAAAATTAATTCATAAATTACCGACAATCTACCAATCATTTCCTTAATAACTCTTTCTGAAGATTTGAAACAACTATAACACAAAAGTAACAGGACAACATAGTCACCGAAAAGAAACAGTGTTTCACAAGTTCTTATAATCAAACACATTGGAACTGTGAATAGAAATGCAGGTTTTATTCAGCATCTTGCATGTAAAATATATCCTCGCCATTCCAGGAGTGCCAAATAGTGGATTTCATGACCAATGGGGAAATAACATGGCCGTTCCACAATATCCTGCACAGACATCTATTGATAAATTACCAAGGCAACAGCAGTCGACAGGACAGCCAACCAAAAATCCAGGTAACGACCCATACCAATTACAAAAGACTGCAATACCGCCATCATCAAGAAACACACCTGATCATTTAAACCACGAAAAAGATAACACCTTGGGACCTAAAACTTCCAATCAAAAAGCCCCTTCCAATAATACAAAAGGGACCAACTTGAGGGACTCTCACAACAAAGAGTTCGAACATAACATCCCAACAGGCCTGGGGGCATTCGAACACTTCCTGAATTCCGACAGCAATCTAAGAGAAGTGTATGAAAAATTACTTTCCAACTATGGTATAATGGATGTGGAGGATACAGAAAAACTTGGATTGAACGAGCCAGATCCCGAATATATGTTAAAGATTCTCGAGGAGTCTCTTGCCATCCATTCCGGTTTCAAGATGCACGTCAGGAAGCTTCTTCAAAACATAGACACACACCTAAGAAGAGTATGCGACAAGATTAGAGTGTTAGTTAGAAGTATGAAATCCAGTCTGGATGAAATAAACATTCTGAAAAAAAATGTGAACAAAACTAAGTCATCAATGATAAAGAAAGAGTTTTTCAGAGAGCTAGAATCAATCCTTGGGAATTCCCAAAAGAATGTTAATGACTTTATGAAGAAGGTAAAATGGTACCACNAAGCTGGTCTTCACGACAGCTTATAATTTTTGAAAACTTATAAGGGCCTACTAGAACCGATAAATACGAACGACGATAATAAAATTTAAACAGTAAATTAAAATTAAGCAAATATAGTGTTGAAACAAAGTTTTCGGTTTTCAATATTCATTCAAAAGTATAATTTATCTTGTTTCAAAAAAATGTATTATTAATTGGTCTATAGTTTTAATTATCCCAGGTTTATAGCAGCACTATAGAAAATATGCATATAAATCATAAATCCCCCCTAAAATATTTAATATGTAACATAAAATATTTAATATGTAACAATTTTAAATACGCCCCTTTCTTTCAAACTCGTGAAGTACTTCTGTCATAAATTTTATTTCACTGCCACCTTCCTTTTCTTTCTCACGTTCCCTCGTGAACTTAAACCCATCAATCCAACTGTATCTCTTTTGTTCGTCGTAAACGTCAAGCGCCTCATTGATATACCAAAACGCGTTCGTAAGCCGACACTCAGATATGGCCCTTGCAGATGGCGCACAATAAATGTGCCCGTGAATGCAATAGTACATTTTTACATACCGTGTTCCCTTTGACCCATTTTCCTTTTTCGCAATAATGAAAATCCCCTCCGCCTCATATTCCAGTACATAGAAAATCCCCTCAAGCTCCCCCAGCCTAGAGCTAATATCTATCCCGGCAAATTGACTCTGCATTTTTAATATCTCATTGATAGAGGTCTTATCATAGTACTGAGATCTTGAGAAATACTCCATAATATTCCCACTATTGAGTGACTGCTGTGAAAGAAAGCCTGGGTCATAGAAATACGCTTGCTCATTGTCCGTCATTATTTAAGGGGTACAATGCTATCACGTTTTTTGTCTCCCTATATTTAGACTATAATGCAAATGCTACTCAGTTTAGGCCTTCTTATTGTTTATTTTATAGATAGCCTCTGTTCCACACTATTTCTTGCAATTCACTGCACAATTTCTTAGCTGATAAACTCGTGAAAAATTTACCACATATGTCTTTTACCGGTGATCTGACGAAAGTTGCATCGAAGTATGCACAAGATGTTATGGATCACTTTAATAACCCGAGAAACGTGGGCTCGTTTCAAAACAGCATGAACGTCGGAACGGGTATTGTAGGTGCCCCAGCATGCGGGGATGTCCTTAAGTTTCAAATAAAAGTTAACAGGGATAACGTTATTGAGGATGCTAAGTTTAAAACTTTTGGCTGTGGGTCTGCTATCGCATCTTCGAGCCTTGCAACAGAGTGGGTTAAAGGCAAAACTCTTGAAGAGTCATTGAAAATCAGTAACAAGGATATTGCTCAGAAACTTGCACTTCCTCCTATCAAGCTTCACTGTTCAATGCTTGCTGAAGATGCTATTAAATCTGCAATAAAAGATTACCAGAGTAAAAATATGAAATAGTATATTGCACTATTTTACCAATCAGGTATTCTGCCTTTACTTTTTTAATGAGATTTTTACCGCGGCTAGTCACTATTTCTGAGTTGGAAGGTTATTTTAAATCCTTTAGATAGTTATCAAAAAAAAATAAAGCCGGCATTTTGTCAATTAATAAACTTTCATTGAAGAATAAGCATATATTTCGCTACAGTCTATTTATTCATATCGTTGTTTTGTTTTTCCTGATACTGCGGTAGATAACAAATGAAAGAGCAAGGAAAACAGCACCCAGAAAACCACCAGCAATATATCTAAATAGCTTCTTCTTATAGAACGGGCGTTTGACAGCTGATGCATGTGAGAACTTACCAGTTTTCGCGTCAAACGTCCATGCCTCGGTATGAATAATAGTCCCATCAGTACAGGCAATTTGGAAGTTATAGACGGACTCGTTCCTCTCGATACTCGGATCATTAAGTTCTAAACGTACAAACCCCTTGCTTGAACTTGATTTTGGCGATATCATACATTTTGGCACAGCTGAGTCTTTTCCACTTTCTTCTGTCTTTAAGAAAACAGTTACGTTGGAGATTGTTCTTTGTGGCTTGAGAAGCACATCGCAATAATGTATCTCCGCACCGTTGTCCTTATGATAGGAGCCAAATACAAGCTGCTGCGTGTTCGGTCCATCTGAAGGGGAACTGGAAGTAGTAGCTTTGGATTGAAGGGAAGTTTCAAAAGCTACCAAATCCTTTTCAGAAGGGGACATTAACTCTGTAATTATGTTTTCATACTCGATACCTGATGGGGTATTTGTAGTATCATTAACTTCTAGATGGTTAGAGCTTCTTTGGTCCGGTTTATCCGTTTCAAGATTTGATAATCCGTGAATTGAAGAGGCAAACAACGCGAGTATGCCAAACATTGGGTTAGGGAATAACAGCGATTATATAGACCAAATTGTTTATAAATAAACAGTACGATTGAAACAAAATAAACCTTGGAAGATTTAGGACTTTATATTTATTGTTAATCTAGTTATTATTTACTATTTCACACGTAAACTAAATTACAACACAAGCTATGGAATATTGCAAAAGAACGCGTTCTAAGGACGTTTGCTTATATTTAATTGTACATTTTGATAACCAACACTAGCCAAGATAGACTAATGGCAGTGAAGACCGAGAAGAAAAGAAAGTACAACATGTTAACAAATAAACTCGGATCCGAGATGAAGTGCAAAACAAAAATTATTCCGTATGTGATGACATGGAATGGAGTAGTAACAAACTATCGGAAGTAGTACTCGAGAGAGATCAGCCTGGCCGACTCTATTGAGGCGTGTATCCAGACGATTGTGCTTAAGAAAACACTTGAAAGCATCTATTTCGAATACCGATGTGGATCTGTTCAATATGGAGACGTCGAGGCGATTACCGTAAGATTGGATGCTGGTGAGGGGCCGGGGAATTTTTTAAAGTTTATTCTCTAAGCGATAAAAGGGATGCAAACACAATATTAGTCTTCAATAAATTTATTTTAATTTATTGAGAATTAATAACTGAATAAAAGACATTGTAAAATGTGTGGATTTAGCCCATGCCTATTTGATCTAATCAAGCTAGCTCAAAAATAGTTATTAACCCAGAACTAGATTTACATCATTTCAATATAGATTCTAAATTAAATTTTTTAAAGATTAGTAGCTATTTTTATTTTATATTGTTCTGAGAATATATGAACTAAGTTTACATACCGTTGCTTCTCACTATCACTTTTCATACAACGATAAATTAAGTCAAGTGAATTTAGACCAAAATAAAACTGGCTATTATGGTATCTTTTATGTGATTTTTTGTGGAGCGATTTTATTGTTTGTCACATATCTTTAAATACAAAATATTACAAACTTATCTTTAGACCTTTACATAGGTTTATTTGTAACTTTCCTTGTGTATTCTTTATATTCCTACTGAAACATGTCATTTTAAATATTCTAAATTTGATAAAACTAATACATTAATTATTGTTGGTTCTTATATGTATTATACATGTCATAATTAAAGGAGTATGACAGGAGAAAAGGTATAAAAGCTCCAAATAATTTTTGCCCATGCAATTACGTTTATGTGCTGCTTTTGTAGGCTTTTTAAATTTTGTACTTTGCAAAATTGTTTGGACTAACGGCCGTCTTATGGATAACGGTAAAGGTAAACTTGCCGAACTAAAGTTGGATGACGAAAAGGAAGAACGCAAAATTCAGCTCATCCGCAATTCAAAATCAAAAATGGATGGAGATGTGGAAGTTGAAGAGTCCCAAACTCTTAAGGGAGAAACTGATGAGTATATGCTTCCTGATTCTCTTAAAAAAGGTTTTTATTACGCTTTCAGAATACCTGGAACTAAGGATACAACAGAATCATACTACTATAGCAGTAAGGGTACATGGATGGACGAGAAAACAGATTCTGAAGAGATTGAACGTGATAAGAAAAAGACAAACAAGTTTTGAGCTTAACTTAACAGACAAGTAAATTACATTTACTAAAAAATTTTATAGTATATTTTGTGTAAAATAAGTTTATATTAAGAATATTGCTACAGGAAAATTGTTTATTTTTCAAAACAAAAATATTCGTTTGTTTTGAACTTAATACTAGTAACAACAGGCTATAACTAAGAAATAATTTAAATTTATTAAAATAAACATTTTTATTATTTAATCAAAGATTCCCTGTATAAATGGCATTGAAAAAGCATATATCTAGTTAATAAAGCTTAAGTAAATGCTTTTCAACGTTTGCTTTGAATACCTACGCAGATTCCCACAAAATGAGGGCACGGAGGCAAGCACTATAAGACTAGATGCTGGTAAAAAATTAAAGAAAACCTAGAAGTTTATTCCCAAAGGTTTAAAAGAAATATAAACCAAAGTTAACCTTCATTAAATTCATTTTTTAGTAAAGAACCAATCACAAAATAATACGCTCAAATTAATTTAAAACTTACACCCGGTTTTATCACGTTGAACTTAAACTAGACTCAATTTACCACATAACTTCATCGGAAACATAAACTGATATTTAGCACGTATAAATATTTATCTTTTATTTATTTTTCAATTAAATTTTCTATATAAAGAGATAGTACGTTTCGACCCACTATGTTATTTCTAATAAATGTTCTCCTAAACCTAGTTCATTGTGGGAATATCTACTGGGTTAACGCAGATAGCAACAAAATAAGCAAAAACAACTGTGCTGTTGTAACTATCACATCTGAGGAATATCCTCATAAGGTTGAGCTAGTAACCAATACCGATAATGAGCCCACTCGCTGGAAAACAATGTGGAGTCAAAATGTAACTACCAATAAAATAGTATATTGTTTCAAAGAAGACACACCTCGCCGTAAGTATTATGCATTCAAATTAAATGAGGATTCTGCTGTTCATTACACAAAATCAATGTATTTGAGTAATGACGGGAAATGGATGGATCCAAACTCCGATTCTGAAAAAATTGAAGCTGATAAAAAAGGGAAAAAAAACAAAAAGCAAAAAAATACCGCATCTTCTTGCATAGTACTTGGTGGATTGTTAACATTTATTGGGTCATTGTTAATTCTTTAATACTTGACAAAGCAACCATGTATATCACCTCAATAAATCCATTACTTCATGTTATACTTTTATAAGTTTAAAATTGATTAGAGCTTATTTGTAACTTGTAACAGAACAATTATAAAATTAATCTTGTCAAAACCTTTGGAAAAATGTAAATTACTCAAGAAAGTTATTTACAGTTTTATAAAGTCTTTATAAATAAATCGGGAAAACAACTGGTACATGGCACACTAAACGGGTGGCTACAAGGATTGTAAGATTACAGGGCTGAACACGCATAGATATACCTTATCAGATTGGTGATTTCGCGCGGTGACCGGGGTAGATCCGACCTTCCTGGCAAAGTTGTCAGTTCCCACAGATAGCCAAAGACCTCAAGGATTTAATCCTCCAAGTTATCTGTCAGATTCTAGAATAATATCGCCCGTATCGTGCCTCAAATCTCATAGTAAATATCCATCATACAAGAACCTCAAGTGTAAGTTGTAAATAATTGCATTGTTGACAATGCAATGAACTTGAATGAAGTTTTAGTTACATCTACAATATCATATAACTCTTCATTAGAATTTGATTCTATAGCGAGGATCTATGCATTTTCACTATACAAACCATTAAAGCATATACAAGCGTCTAAAAAATTTTCTATCAGATTTTATACGCGATGTCCTAGCGCCCTTAGTGAATAAACTGTATCTTTTTTAAAGTTAAACTGTATCTTTTTTAGAGTTAAACTATATCTTTTTTAGAGTAATACTAGTTGCTGCATCATCCCATTTTTACACATAGAATAACTTTACAGCGTAAAATAAATTCACTAACGTGCACTTTCTATTCTTCTAATATCATTACCTACGTTTATACACTTCTGCTTTTACTGCTATTTACATAATCTCAAGGAGACCAGATATATATCCTAATTGTGTTAATTAACTTGAACGCACCACCTTATGACATAGTGAAACATTTAAAACGCAACATTTTTTACTTTTCCGTGTTTAATATTTGTTTTACCAACAGGTTAACTCTTTAACTTTCATAAGGAAATCTACTGTACATCTACAACATAACATAGTAACAGCCCTTACGCTATGTTTTTAATGTTGTTCTTTACGGTTTTATTTGCTACAATTTCCCACCAAACGCCTGCCTTTTCCACCATCACATTTTTGAATCCCACTCTTGTAAAAGCTCCAGCCGGTGCTTATATCATTGGATCACAAGCTGCTTTCCCTCCATACTACCTTGTAAAAAATGGAAGGATTCACAAGACAATTCAGAAATTTTACGAATGTCCCTACGATATTGAAAGAGGGCTGCGCATATATTTAGATAATGGCAGATATATTAGAGACGTATCAATTTACGGTGACTTCTCTGCTCAGTATCTCGGAATAGTATCGGCAGGAATACTTCTTTCGATACTGTTCAAGCTCTTCAAGTAAATCACAGTGTTTTAAATATACCTTCATCAGAGACTTTATTCTTTTATGTCATTCATTATCATGAATTTTCTTAATATTTCAGTTTGATTGGGTTTTAATCACTATTATACATCTATACAGATAGATAAGTATGTTTAGGCAAACTTCATTAAACTTTGAAATTATTTTAGGATCTTATTCTATTTATCACATATTTGCTTCCATCGAGACCTAAAAGGAATAGTTAAAAAAAGTTCTTAATTCATGTTTATAATCTATAAACTTAGCCATATCTTTTTCAAATGTCGCCTGTGGTGTTTTCTAAGCATCTTCATTTTTCTCATAACATGTAGAATTATTTTTGAGTAAACCAAAATATTTTCACCCATATGGGAAATACTTCTTCAACTATTTGCCAGCATCTTTATATACTCAAGGTTACAAACATGGATCTTCCTCTATGTCCCTTCATCCATACAATTTCAAGGTTTAACGGAACACCAGTATTGAATACGGACCCTAGAATATTCCGCGAGATTCTCACTAAAGAAGATCTTACATTTGAAATAATCGATACTAGAGACAGTTCAACATTCACAGTAACTATTCCAAAGGGTACCCCAAAGCTTGGGATAAATGTTATTAAGCTTGGCGATGGCACAAAACCACTGAACATTCGAGTGATAAATGCCAGAGAAGATAGCCCATTCATGATAGGTGATCAGATTCTTGGAATTGAGAATAGCTATTTTCCTGATGAAAACCAGCTCATAGCTCACATAAAAAGTAAAGTTAGGGAAACCGTGACATTTATACTTTTACGGGATAACCAGTGCATCAGAAAGGATGTAGAAATCAAAGAAGAACTTGGCTGTGAAATAAAAACAGGGATACTCTATAGGCCGTATGGCGTAGAGTGTTTTATGGAGGAATACAACGGGTGTATTCCGCGGATGTCAAACAAATGGTCTGGTGAGAGTCAAGCAGAAAGAAATGGAAGTATTAAAGAAGAAATGGAAAAAACAGAGGAAGCACCATCTTTAATAAAAGAAGAAACTACACCGGAGATAAATGTTGATATAGGGGTGCCTACTAACCTCAGTAACCACCTCCCCTCTGAGGCAGAACTGGGACAGAATCATTCAGAAGACAATAACAATGATATGAAGCCTATCAACATATTATGTGATGAGACAAAAGTGCCGCACGAATCTGAATATGTTCGGGGGGAAGATACTACTGATACTGAAGGCGCTGTGTTAATAGATGATGTACTTGTGGATAGAAATGATTTTATACTTGATAACAGTCATCTGAAGATGACGAATGATGCATTTGACCGTTATATGGAGGGGCATTCGTCATATGAGCCAAGGACTTGCAAGGATGACGGAGAGGAAATCGAAGGTATCTCCCTTGATAATGCAGGTATCGAGCAGGAGAGCGAGCATAGAAGTATTTTTGATTGCAATAGCGAGGATGACGATTTTCCCTTTGAAAAGGAAAGTACCAGGCCCCAGAAATCTGAAGAAATTACTAATTTTGGAAACGATCCAAGTATATCTACGTTAAATACGAGTAGCTTGGACACCCCCTTAGCTATTTCTGTTCCCTTCTCTGAGGTTTCATCAAGCATTCAAGCTGGCAGCACCACTGATTACGATGAATGGGACAGAATAAGCCATACTGTAAGCGAACCGGCACCTTTAGAAGGTCGGATACTTCCAACTTCGCAGGTAGATGATAATATACCCTACGACACTCTTACGAATATAACAGTACATCCTATTTTGTTCGATGATGTTCCTTCTATAATATATTCTGGAGAAGATACCCGGGCGGCATCAACTCCTTCTCTAAATGAAAAGGATTCTAAACGGCACCCTTTAGATCATAGCGATCCGAATAGTGACACAGAAATGCTATTGTAATAAATATTTTCATCCAGGTTATTCAAAAGTTGTTTCCATGTCTGTTTTAAATGTAAATGAACACTTTAAATAGTCTTACGGTCGCCTAGTGGTCGAGTTAAAGTCATTTATTACGATTTTTATTATTTGAGCCTAAAGGCATAACATAAGGTTATAATAGTACCACACCTGGAACATAGGTGTTATTGAAGGATAACAACATTCTAACTCAAATAAACACAAGAAAAGACCTTCAGAAAAATAATCCTTCTTTTAGTCCTTTCTAATTCTTCCCAATTGTAAAGATTTCCCATCAGCAACATCAAGTTTTCTCATTTCTTTCGTAAAAATATCTCTATTTTTTAGTATTAGCAGCTCATTGGCCATACTTGCGGTGATAAATAAAGATTCTGTTTTCGTCACAGGGGTTGATTTCTCCTTCTGGTTGACTTTGGGTTTATATGGTTTTGCGTTATTGTAGCTGGTTTTAAATTGCATCGGGGAAAATTTTTACAAGCACTTATAACACCGAAAGGCAATATTATCATTACAATGTATCTATTATTACTATGGTGCCCTTATTATTATTGAAGAAGATTCATATGGTCTGTAAACGTCAAAGAGTATTTTCTTTAAATACCAACGTAGACTTGCTCTGAATGATGAGACGGAAGGCAGTACCGTAAGACAGAAGACTATTGAAAAACTAAAGAATTTCCCTATGTTTTTTTTACAAAGCCAATAATTAGTATATAACACGACAATAACCTTAACTAAACTAATTTAAATGCGGTTTGTAGAAGAAAATATTAATAAATTTCTACATTTACAATAGTTTTTTCATTACAATTAACAATGTTTGTAGGAATCACTATGAACGAGCCATAGTAATAGTAAATATATCACAATCAAGTAAATTTTATACTACTAACTAATTTATTGCGGGTTGTTGCATCGTCAACAATACAATTATTCACAACTTGCAGTTGAGGCTCTCGTATAGCGGATATGTACTGTGAGGTTTAAAGCACAATATGGGCGCCATCACCCCAGAGAATCCGGCGGATGGCTTAGTGAATTAGATCACCAAGGACTTTGGTTATCTGTTGGGAGCTGACAGCTTCACCAGAAATGTCGAATCTATGCGTGCTTAGCCCTGCAATCTTACAATCCTTGTAGCCACCTGTCTGGTGCATCATATGCCAGTCGTCCTCCCGATTTAATCATAGCTCCTCATTGCATCTGCATCAGGAGCGTCTTACCAAGCGTGTTTAGTTAGGCCACAACCTGTTTTTAAGGGTTTATCATTTGTCAATTCAGGTGCGCCCCCGTCATTGTGTTTCCACTCTGGGTATTTCTTAATAGCTTGAATTAGTCCTGGTGATACTCAAGTGGTGGTAGGGGCAACACCGTTATGGAGGAACCTCACATTCCGATTCCTGGCAGAAAACTCCCGCCCTCCCTACGGAGATGGAGAACTGTTGGTCCAAGCCATATAAGTGGGTAAACCCCCTCCGAGAAACAGTGACTAGGGACATTTCCTGAACTAACAGCTTTGCTTGGCCATCCTCGCTGCTAAGTTAACTACTTCCCGGTAGTTTAACGTTGTTTCGGACAATAACCCTCAATAAATTTATTTTATTTTTGTGAATTTATTAAAGTTCTTATACTTTCTTCTTTTATTTTTAAATGATGCCTTTATTAAACATGTGTTCAATTTCCTTGAACTGGCTACATAAATGTCAGCGGCAAAGGGTTCAATAGAGAAGTATCTCATTAAATGTTAATAAAAGTGCCTGTTTTAATGAATTAATTAATATCTAATTTAATTAGCATTTTCTGTTAAAGTTAATTATTCTATGAATTACTCTTAAATAATATTTTATTAAAATACTCAAAAATACAGTTGAGTATATCCTTTTATACTATTATCTACTGCAAAAATTATCAATGACCAAGACATGTAAAATTACATAAGAAATTATTTACTCTTTTGAGAAATATTACAAAAAATTAATTTGTTAATGTATGCTACAAAATTCTTTAACTGTTCTAGCTCCAAAATCACAATTAAACAATAGATAAAAATATACTTGATATTTATAATCTGAAACTTCTAAGCTGATTTCCTCTAATGCTTATCATACGGTATTTAACCCCTCGTATATTAGGCTCTTCTACTGTAATGTTAAAATACTTGTCTATCGATCTAATTATTCCTGTAATTACACCCTGGTCTTTAGTTTCTATGGTTGTCTCTTTTCCAATATGTTTTCTAAGATACTTGAGAATCATGGGTTTAAAAAATTTATAAGGTAATTAACTAAAACATCATTTAAAGTGTTTAATTTGTTAGATATAAATGTTTCTTAGAATTATGTGCATTTATACTTTTAAAATAGCATGAGTTTTGTATTTTGTTACAAATATCATTGGATATTATTTGTACAAAAAATAGAATAAATTTATTAAAAGTTATTAGACTTTTCAATCAGTTTGTACCGGGCAGGTTTGAGCTACCTCCACGTGCTCCTACTCTCCAGTGTTTTCTATATAGTCATTGGTTGTCTAGATCTAGGCCTAAATAAAATCGGGTATTCCGATGTTCTTCAAGTGCCGCTTTTAGTACCTTGTTACCATTTTGTCTCATGTCATCACATATGGTATGATCCGCGTTCTGCACCCGTATTCTTGTCCAAGTTTATTTACAATTGAACTTGTGCATCTTCTCTGTTTCCACCGTTACTAGTCGGTCTTAACTTGTGATCCCTATTTCTATTAATATCATCTATTCTTATCTAGCACAAATATATCTGGGCGATTTGCCTGTATTTGCATTTCCGTGGGTACTCACTCTAATCTCGCAATTCTCATTAGTTACTATCTCTTGAATAGAATGTGAATGCATGGCTGAAAAGAACTAATATTTATATTTAAAAATTAATAAAAAGTCAAAAACATGCATACATTACATACAAATCTTTGAAACAACTAACAACTGTGAAATGTTATGTGAAAAGGTTCTATTAAATGATTATACAAGCATACATAACGTAATAGACTTAATGATAAGTATGTGATTGTTTTTGATACAATAATTATGTAAAATTCTAGAATAGAACAAACCTACAAAGATAATATGTATGTACTGGTACAGAATGAAGAATTCAGTTGTACTAAAGGGTATAAGGTATTAAAAATTAAAAAAATATGAAAATACAATTAAAAGAACTAGAGCAAAATTAGACATACATAACTGATATTATTTCTTGTTTTGTGACATTGAGAAAACAGTAATATAAAGATACTTAATGTATAGTGGCAATATAAAACAGTGTGCACAGACACAACTCATATCTATCCGGTAAAGCCTAAATAAATAAATAAAGTATTCAATATCTTATTAATATGAAAAAAATCTACTTAAATAAAAAATACAAATACAAGATTATCTGACATGAAAAATTATCCCCATGCTTATAGAGGCCATATGTCGATATAATATTAGATCATCACTTGCAGATACAACTGCCATAGATAGAATGTTCATTTCACCGCTTGTGTCTCCAAATTACTCTAACGAGTGTCTTTTTGTCTGTAACGGAAGCATCCAGGTGTTTGATGGCCTAGTTAATGGTGAGAAGACACAGGTGATTCTGAAATATTGTTTGGCTTTACCCGAAGACGAATATTGTTATAAAAGATTTGTCCTTACCAAAGCTGAAAACAATGAGATTGTTAATAATGGTCATTTTATAATTCTAGCAAATTGCTACTATTGCATTGATACTTATACTTGTACATTAAAGACAATAGATGTTTTTTTTACGAATGATACATTTGAGGCGGTGATATGTGTTAATACTGTGAAGTTTGAATCAGTTATTTCGTTACTAGAAAAATTAAAGCCTGAAATAGAAATGAAAGATAGTCTATATTGTATGCGCAAGGAATTACATATGAATAACACAATTTACACGAGGTATATTTTGAAATGTGATACTGGTGATGTCTATATCACATCAGAAGCTTTTGAGTATCTGGAAAGGCTGGAAGCTTTTGAAAAAATAAAATTAGCCCAGGTTTCTACAGTTAATACTGTCGTTTTGATAGATTCTATAATAACCAATACCAGTTATAAGGTAGAATATGAATACACCAACATCCCTGATTACAAATTATTGATAAAAAGTTTAATTGAAGGAATTAATCTAAAAAATCATTCGTACATAACGCACTTTTATATTAACAACCAAGAACCATTTTTCTTCACATTATTTGCCATTTGCGGTTCTTCAGAGGAGATGAGCTTGACTGTCTTTATGACAAGGGAACTACTTGTCTTAAGCTTACTATTCAACAGTCTTTCTAAGGACACTGTGAATTTAAAGGACCTGATGAACATTGAGTACATTTCAAGGTGTAACATTTCTGTTACCGTAGATTCAAAAGAACTTCTTCTAAAATACAAACTCGATAAATTTGAAATTAACACCTTGGTGGCATTTGCTTATTCTGAAAAAAGTATAATACTAGAAGACACTCCGGAAACATTTTGGCTGCTGATGTTTGCACTTTCTCGCATGGAGCCTCTTTTATGGCCCGGACTAGTTATAACGCCCATTAGAAAAACCATGCTATATCTTTTGGAAGGGCCTTATACATTTCTAGTCTCTGCCTCTTCTGAGGTTGTGGCTGAGCTGGAAAACTTTGTTGGACATGATCAATACTATTCAGCTACAAGCATTCAAAGGAGTACAGGAATGGACAAACCACCGATACTGGATGCGTCTATGGAGTCTTACCTTTTTCATTTGCAGTCTAGGAAATTGCAATCTGATTATACATTTCCTTTAAGATTTAATTTAAAAGGGCTTAGGCGAATTGAAGTAGTATATCTACAGAGTTCGTCGAACAATGTGTGCAACTATGTCTACGATAGTTTAAAGGGGATTGTGTTTTTGCCACGGGTATACATTGATGATGAGGATCCTTTACCACTTTGGGTTCTCATTTCACCTTTAGAGATAGATTATGAAGCGCTTATGAGCCACTGTATTGACTTGTTGCCATTTCTTGTAAAACGAGCATGTATTGATGAAGAGGGTGAAATTTTATTTAACCTTTTAAACGAAGCAAAGGAGTTTGAAACTAAAATTCTAAATACTACATTGCAAGCTGTTTGTAATTATGCGCGTTCTAACGTATATAAGTCGTTCTTTGACTTTGAACCTGAAAAGATAACAATTGTAAATACATGCGCATGTTTTAGAGTTAAATCTGGAGAGAAATGTATATGTAAATTGCGTAGATTTCACAAGAATTGTATTGTAACAGAACGGTATTGCCTTGAATCATCTTGTAGAAAGTATACGTCTGTTATAGCCGGCGAAACAGAAGTAAGTCTTATCAGCGTTAGTAATTTGATTGCTCTATTTGATGTTGGGTATTTAAGCGTTCAAGTGCGGTTAAGTATTTTTGCTTATTTTTATTATTACAACTTGCCAATTACAGAGATATCTAAGCCTTATACGGCCGAATGCCATTTTGAGATCAAGGAGGTGATATTAGACCTTTAACTTGAGTCATTGTAACGATATAATATTTATCTATGATACAGAGAGTTTATATAGGCTGTATACGTACAACAAAAAGCCAAAAGATTGCCAGGATAATCAGTACCCGTACATGTGTGAATTAGTAAGTGTTAAAGCTAAGTCATCTATATTTTAGTAGTGGTTTGTTTTGTATTTTATTATTATTAATGACTTTTTTATATTTATAAATATACTTCATGAATGCGTGTACGTAAATGCCTAAGATAAAATTTTTAACGATGTATATATAACAATACCATAAATGTCCAAATGATTTAAATAATAGTTATAAAAGTATGTTTAAGTGTATACTATATACGATATTTGCCTTTTAAAATGTCTTTAAACAAGAATAGCCGGTTTTTAAGAAGTGCATTTATTTACTTTCCTTTGAAAAGCGATAGCACAACTCCTAGGATGATAAGAGCAAGGATGATACCTCCAATAATGAGGATGGTTTTTTTGTGTTTTTGCCAGAATGATTGATCGCCACTAGCGCCTTCTTCACCCG
The DNA here is from genome assembly GCA_024243955.1 of Pancytospora epiphaga. NCBI lineage: Eukaryota > Fungi > Microsporidia > Pancytospora > Pancytospora epiphaga. Next base: position 45,163 of record JALPMT010000954.1, read on the forward strand.
AAGGTTTGGGGTCTGCTGGTTTTCCAGCTTCCGTAGGGCTTGCGCCTGCATCACTTAAAAACGATCTGGGAGAGCTGCTATCTTTTGAAATATTGCTAGAGCTTCCTGCTGAAGCGCTAAGAGAGCTTACTGCACCGAAGAGGAGGATCGTGAACAAAGTGAAAATGATCTTCATGAGAATCTACAACTTTTTCATATTTATACGTTTGTTTTATTTATTGGTCAGGTTTTTTGTTTTTTAACCAGTAAATTTTTATAAAAGATATTTTACCTACCAATTAAAAACACAAATTAGAATTTAACCATTGGCTAAAATCACTTTATCGGGTTTTAGTGGTGAATATTTCTATTTATAAGTAGATATGATTCTAATTGGAAGTGATCATATTAATCACCAGTTATATTAATCTAAATGTAGATTTTAATGGTCAATTAATAGAGATTACTATTAGTGCTATATATATAGTGGTGTAGTTTTTCCAATAATTTTAATTACTATAAATTCACGTAAATAATTGCACAAATAGTTTTCTGATGTATGAATTATGAATTTATAGTTGGTAAGGAATATTGTAAAATTATAATAAATTTATTAACGGGTATTAGACTTTTCATTCGGTTCGTATTGAACGGCTGTGATCTAGATTCATATGCTTACTGCTATGAACTGAACCGGCTTATTTTTGTCGAAGCGCTTGATGGTGTGGTGATATTCAAAATATATGCACCCCGGTGTCTTCTTAAGAACAGTCATATGTATATAAAACACAATTGTCCCAATGTCCTTCTAGCACCTTTATTGGTGATTGTTGCCATCACATAAAGTATAATGCACGTTTTGCATTTGTGTTCTTGATTAGGCTTATTTACAATTGTACTTGTGCATCTTCTCTGTTTCCACCGTTATTAGTTGTTATAGATTGCGTTCCAGAGTTCTCTGTAACTTCATCTTCCTTATTTAAGTTCTTTCTTAAAGGCATTAAAAGCATTATCACGCATGTGCTCACACTCTATTCAAGAGATAGTAACTAATGAGAATTGTGAGATTAGTGTGAGTACCCACAGGAGTGCAAATACAGGCAAATCGCCCGGGTATATTTGTGCTAGATAAGAATAGATGATATTGATGGATGTGGGGATCACGAGTTAAGACCGACTAGTAATGGTGAAAACAGAGAAGATGCACAAGTACAATTGTAAATAAACTTGGACAAGAATACGGGTGCAGAACGCGGATCATATTATATGTGATGGCATGGGACGGTGTGGTAACAAAGTATCACAGGCGGCACTTGAATAACATCGGGATAACTGAGTCCTACATTTAGACAATCGATAACTATATAGAAAACACTGGAGAGCACGTGGACGTGGACGTAGCTCAAGTCTGCCCAGTACAAACTGATTGAAGAATCTATAATAACCCTCAATAAATTTATTTTAATTATTACAAAATAAAGCATAAAGGCGTCCCTTGGTACTTTACAAGTTGCCAGTCTTACAGTAATTACGCCCCCTAAAAAGCCACATAGATATTTAAAGGAACTATTTTCCATTGTTTAGAAACTAAACGTAGATTTAGTAAAATAAAAATGTATGCGCCTTGAAATTACCAGGTTTCTGACTGAAATTGAACGTCTTTCCCATGTACATCGCATAATAACTTTCTAATATTCTTATTCAACCCCGAGTTACCACTGACAAAAACAAGCCAGTCATCAATGTTATCAACGGGAGTCTCCCTATATACATCCATGACATGCTTCCCGTCATCTACACTGGCAGCAGGATACAGAGCACACCCAAGAAACTCATCCTTACAGAGGAAATCACTGTCGTAGTGACGGAACCCGTAATAAATACGCATATTCTTGCCGCTGAAGAAATGAAGCACCGAGCGAGGAAGCGTTATTCCAGTACCAGTCGAAAAAAATAACAAGTTTTTCGCATTCATATACAACCTACTTGGAACAATTTCAACATTTATGGTTCCTGTAAGACTCCTGAGATACTCAGAACATAGACCAACTCGGGGCTTAGCAATATATGTTTTGTAATCAATGATATTGATTAGAACACTGTAGTATTTCCCTTTAATCATGGTGAAACTGTAATATCTTGGATATATTTCTGACAACGACGCCATAAATTCATAAGTAGGAGATATGCTAAACTCCTTGAGTATCTCTAAAATGGTTCTTTTTGCAATAACTGCATATGAATGGTAAAGGTCGTAATCAGTTGCTATTTCTTTAAGTTTATCTCGCTTTTCCCGATCCTCTGTCAATTCTGCCAGCTGGTTAAAAGAAGTTTGATGGGGGACCGAGTTCAGATCAATATTCTTTAATAAATACTTTTTCTCTTCTTCTGAAAAATCAAACCCGTCAAGAAGATTCGGTGGGTTCTCAGGAAATATTCCAAGACAATCTCCAGGTAAGTAGTCACAATAGTCCGGAATATCAAATAGTATTTCCACAACTTTCTTTTCATATTCTGGGTTTGTAACAAGTTTACAAAAGATAACAGTGGCCTTGTAAGGTTCTGTTAAACACTTTAATCCGTATTCAACAAGCTTAGACGCATCACACGTGGAGGCTGTCTCTTTATTGTCGCTTCCTGAACCGAAGTATAAGTGGCTTATGGTTAGGCTAATGTTATCTACCGGCGAGGACCTGATGTATATTAGTTTCAAAATCTCCCGTTCGAACCTATAATACCCGTCGTATACACCTCCTTGATCCTGAGTGTTGGCAAGAACCTTTAATAAAGGAGTAGCACCAAGCTGCTCGAGCCTGTTATATAGCATCTTTGCGCACCAGTTATACTTTTCATACCTGGAATCTCCAAGGCCTAGAACCGCATACTCAAACTTAAAAACAGGAGGAATGTCAGAAGTTATCGCAGCCCAGAAACGCACAATATTAAATGGACATTGCCCATCTCCGTGGGTAGGACAAATGAAAATTACGAAACGCAGATCTAAGAGTTTTGTAATATCGAAGCTATCCATCTGTAGCACAACCGCATCACTTCCTATCGCCTGTGCTAACAACTTAGAAAGGTGAATCCCAGTCCCAGTCTGTGATCCATACAATATTAGAATCATAGGCTAGAATTTGTTCATAAAATTTTCAGCCCGCCAAGCTAGGCTTGAAACTGTCTATTTTTGCCCACCCATGGAAAACTCTTTTTCCTTGGAGTTTAATCCATTAACCAATGTGAGGGCAGTGAAGGAATATGAGGAGGAGATACAGAGATTAAAGAGGGAGGTGTTTGAGCTAAAGACACGTCTAACACATACTTCGTCACATCCAGCAGCAGAAAACTTTCCAAAGTTGCTTTATGAGCAAAACGAGAGGCTTGCACAGGTATCTCAAGAAAAATTATCTGCTGAGAAGCAGCTAGAAGAGACCAGGGCCATGCTAAATCAGACAGCACAAGACAAAATGCTGATAGAAAACAAATATAACCAGGACATCTTTGCAGCTAATGATAAGATAGCCTTGTTAGAGGATGAGAACAAGCGTCTTTTACTTCGTATAGAAAAGTTAGTTAAAGAAGCACAAGATATTGGTGGATTAAGGACAAGTAATCAAGAATTGGAAGTAGCCTGTACGAATTACAAAAACTTCATCAATAATCTTGAGAGCCAGTTGGAACAAACAAAATATGAGTTTAACAAGCAGATACAAGAATATGAGGGGCGCCTTGAGGAGATGCGGCAATATGGACAAACCGATGCTAACAACAAGCGGTACGAGGTCGAGAGTTTGCGAAAACAGTTAGAAAAGGAAGTTAGTTCAAATAAGAATAATCAACTAATTATCAATGATTTGAAGGAGACGGCAAGTAGTGAGATAAAGGAACGGAATCGTTTGCAGAAGGAGCTTAATGCCGTAGAATCAAAGCAGAATACCATGGAGCATCGTATTTCCAAAGAATGTGAAGCGTTTGTGAGTGGGATGGGTCGTTTCAAAACACTGATGAAGGAAAAGCTTGATGGGATAAACAGAGGAATGGAGGCTCTCGATACAAGGCTGGATGTTGTTCTTCAGAAAACGGTTTTATCTGCTGAGAACATTGCATTTGTCACCAGAATGAAGATTGTTTATGAGAGTTATGATGATCTAGTGAGAGGATTCAAAGGAATAATTTCAGAACTGTTTAAAAAAACGGAGCTTTTTAAGAAGGAGGCGAGCGATGCAACGTTTTTTGCGGAGAACAATCAAAAGCACATGGAAAATAAGACATTAAAATTATTGGAAGAGTTTCATAAGCAGTTTAGCGAAGCGAAAACTGAACTTTCTTTCTGTAAAAAGTACCTTGTTAAAAAATCGGAGGAGAACAAAAATCTAAAGAATGAAAACATCCGTTTATTGAGACAACTAGAATCTGGCAGATTAGGGATGAAGACCAACATATTTTCGGGAATTCCGGTTGCATCACAGAAGTCGATATAGCTTACTATGGAATAAACTAATTGTCGTATAAATATGTTTCTGGGTTTTGTTTTTAAGTTAGATTATTGAGGTTATTGTCCGAAATGACATTAAACTGCTGGCAGGTGAGGCGATGGTGCTGTTGACTCGAACAGTAGGGGTTCCTATTAGTTAATATGGCTCAGGGCTTGATTTCTCCATCTTTGTAGAAGAGGCAGAAGTTTTTCCCCAGGGGCCGGAAGATGAAGATTACCATTGTAATACTAATTTTAAGACTCCAGGAAATTTCATTGTGAGAAAGGAGCATGTCCAATTGGAACCTGTTGAAATGTGTAGGAGGATTCTAAAGGCTTACTATTTATAAATTTTTAAAACCTGGATAAGTGCCTGAAAGAACCGTATATTTCAATCGGTAAGATACGCTAACTTCAGATATGTCTCAATTAGGGAGGTGCATATAAGTCGGGATGGCCGCTAATATATAATGGACTGGGCGGGTGACTACAAAGATGGTACTACAAAGATGGTAAGACTAACCTGAGTTTTGGGTTGGGTTGATTTGGGCTTTTTGGCGAAGTGTTTGGCTTAATAACTTAAATATTAATTGCTAAGTAGGCGATTAGTAACGTGGAAACAGAGAATATGCACAAGTATGATGTTCTTACGAACAGGCTTAGACAAGAATACGGTGCAGAACGCGGATCATACCCTATGTGATGATATGGAGCGGAGTAGTAACAAAGTATCACAGGCGGCGCTTAAAGGGCACCGGAATAACTGGGTCCTACATTAAGACGATTGTGTTCAAGAAGACGCTGGAGAACATATCCTTCGAATATCGACGCAGTGCCGAGACCGAGGACAAGCCAGAGCAGAAGCAGGTGAACGTAGCTCAAGGCTGTCCGTTATAGAAAAAGTCTAATAACCCTCAATGAATTTATTTTGATTTGTTTTATTTACAAACTCAGCTATGTAAATAAATTTATTGAATTTAAAAGTAGATTTATTAGTATCTAGTTTGTTGTTGGTTATTTTTAAAATGGCAATTGTAAAGGCTTTACAATGTATAT
>JALPMT010000923.1:6229-24808 GCA_024243955.1 Pancytospora epiphaga
CAATATGAGATTAGAATAGGGAAGAGGTATTTTTAAATAGAAACATTTTGACATAACTAAAACAATTAGAATAAAATGAAAGTATATTTTTATAAATTGTTTGTTTAAAGTTATGGGGGAAAATATATTAAAAACTACTGAATTTAATGAAAAGTTTTATATTTTTATAGCTTACAGTTGAGAATACTTATTTCTCATAATTATTTATAAATTACAAATGAGTAAGGTATCATTTATTGATTGTTGTGCATTTCTTTAACGGTCTTACCTTTTTTTTCATCAGGGCCATTATCACCACTATTTCCTCCTGTGGACCCTTCCGTGTTTGCTGTATTTCCGTTATTCCCATTGCTCGGTTGTAATCTTTTACCACAATTGCCACAATGTTTAGCAGCAACACTTGAGTATACTCCGCAGTCTGGGCATCGGTCTAGATTCATATTGGCAAAGGTAGTACGACACCTTCCACAGGCAAGTGATGTATCACCGCGATTGCATGAGCACGGGCAGGGAATAAAGCACACACTACACCCGTTTGCTTCTGTAACATACACTCCCCGCCCTGTGTGTCCACAGGCTAGACAAAGTATTTTGTCTGGTGCTTCTTGCATTCCGTCAGGTTTTCTTACAACGTATTTTCGCTTTCTGCAATCAGCACAGAAGAAGCACATATTCCAAAAGCACATGTTACCCTTCTTGCTCCTGTTTATTTTATTAAACCGTTGTAAACAAACCCACGTGGTTGAAACAGAGTGTAAGAATGGGAGTTTTTATTTTTTGTGAATACATTCAGAAGGTCTTTAAAGGATAACACATATATCTGATATTATACAATCAATACTTTAACTAGACAGAGGACAAGCCAGTCCAGTCCAGAGAACACATGGACGTAGCCCAAGCCTGCCCGGTACAAACCGAATAATGAAAAAGTCTAATAACCCTCAATAAATTTATTTTATTCAAGTACAAAGTACAAATCAATCTTCACTTATAAACTAACTAACATAGACTAAAAATACCTTTAATAACTCTACTGTGCTCTGATTACTCCTCATATTCTCCATTTGCATGGCGACATGCAAGTAGATTTTTTACTAACTCCACCCGCGCAGCAGGAATATTCTCTGGTTTACCTTTCCATGTCTCCATTACACTATTCGTTATTGCACGTGCAAAACTAAAACTGATATTATGTTTTTGTCCAATCGGAGCATGACGCTTTACAGCCCCTAAATACTCCAGCACCTCGTCCTGAGGATGGCCTCCACTCAAAAACATCACTCCTCCAATGTTTTCTGGAAGCCTGGAATCCAGTATTCTAACATTTCTCCTGCCAACCTCTGCCGCTGTCAGCGTCTCCATACTCATCTTGCCAGGAGAAATAAAACTTAATTTTAGTATAATCCCAGGGATAAATGCACCTATTTCATAAAGCATCTCTATTAACTTTGTGTAAAGATCCATCGCTGTGTTCTCAGTCTCATCCATCAGATGTGACCCCTCAAAGGATATTTCAGGCTCCACAACAGGAACAAGCCCAGAAACTTGAGCTGAAAGCACAAACTGCCCAAGAACCCTTAAGTTATACTCAATACACTGAGAAGAAGGACAGTTCTCACTCACTTGAAAAACAGATCGCCATTTTGCAAACTCGGCACCGCACTCAACTGCATTTTTGAGCCTAACATCCAGATCCTCTTCACCTACCGTTGTATGCTCAGCAGCATTTATTTCTGCAAGTCCTTTGTCTAATTTTACTCCAACAATGATCCCTTTCTTTTTAAGAACACTTGTAAGTGGTACACCACTCTCATCATTCTGGACAATCGTCTCTTCGCTCATTATTACTCCTCCGATTATATTTTCTATTCCCTCTGTTTTAAATAGCATCTCCCTAAAGCACTTTCTATTCTCAACCGTATTTTTGATTCCATTGGATTCAAATTTTTTTCCGAGAGTCTCTGGACGCTCATCTACAGCAAGTAACCCACGTCCACCTTGGAATATTCTCTTTACTGTATCTGCCAGTTTATCTTTGATATTGGTAGGTAATTTGGATTTATCACTCATTTTGTTTATTTTACTGGTTATCTGTTTTATTTGCGTGTTGTTTTAAATATTAAACTTAATTGGTGAAAATAATAAATTTATTTGAGGTTAATTTTAGTTTATATCTCTTTTATCGTCTCGGGAAGGTGCTTTAAAAGTTCCCCTGGTCCTTCACCAGCATCCAATCTTACGGTAATTGCCTTAGCGTCTCTACCATGGGTGGGACCACATCAGTATTCAAAAGAGGTGCTTTTAAGTGTTTTCTTGAGCACTATCGTCCAAATATACGCCTTGACAGAGCCGGTTAATTGGTGTTAAATATTTTTATAATCTTATGATTTATAACATGAACTTGCCTTAAACTAACATTCGGTATTGATCAAGCCAATCCATTCATCATTTCATTTTAAAAATTCATTAAATATTTTATTTTATTTAATTAAACCAGTTTTAAGTAAAAACCAGTTAGTTATACTATTTTAATTCCTAGAAAATACATTAGAAAATTTTTTACGTCTTCTTCTTAAAAATTTAAGAAAAAATTTAAGGCCAATGTTTGTCAGAACTGCCTGTCATAGCCCAAAAGTCAGTGAGGAATTCACCGAAGGAATAACAACGCTATTAGGCGTTGGTGAACGTATCTACATGGGTAGAGAAGATGGTGTTCTTGAATGCTTGAGTAAATCTATCCAGTACACTCATCCTATTTTTACTTCAGAATTCGATGTTCTAGAGAACACGATGGTGAAGGAGAAGATCGTAGCACTTGAGCGCACAACCGACGGTGGCCTCAACGAAATCTTCTTTGTCGCGAATGAAAAGACAATGAAAGTGATAAAACTTAGAATAGATGCGCCTACCCTGGATATATGTCACAGTAACGTCAAAAATCCTACAGTTAGAGCAACTGGTGAATCCAGGTGTTCAGCCATCCATAGCTATATAATAAACTCCCTGAGTTTGAACTTAGGAGGAGACACACTTATCAGCGCAGACTATCTACGAGTAAATATTTGGAGTCCCATCAGGATGGAGCATGGTTACAACCTGGTTGATTTAAAACCACAGGTCCTGGGAGAGGGGCTGTCATTTGTCATAAACACCGCAAAGTTCTCTCCACAACACGAATCTATCTTTGCATACTCAGCCTCTAATGGGGAGGTAGCACTCTACGACATAGATACTTCTTTGGAAAATAAGCCAGTTCTTATACTTTCCAATAAAAACACGAGTGGAATAAAATCTATCTCTGATTTTGCCTTTGTCGACTCAAATCTAATTACTACTCGTTCTCTCAACACTGTCTCTCTTTTTGATACTAGAAACCCTGTCTCCCCCGTACTTTCCGTAGATCTTCTCACCAATCCGGCTGACCAGAGTCTTCTAAACAGCTCAGGAGCGGTGTACCAAACTTTCAAAATTGCCACCGATGGAATGCATGCATACACCGGCTCCTGTTTCAACAGCGTATATTGCGTAAATCTGCTCTCAGGACAGATTGAGGAGGTCCTTGTTGGAGATAAGAGAGAATACGATGTATCGAATAGAGTCAGATGCATTATTCAGGATGGAGCTGGATTTGCCTGCTGTTTTAACAGGCAACTTCACAGATATAGCCAGGTATAATGGTGTGATTACTATGTTGTTTGGAGTAATATTTATTTTGTTCTTCAATATTGAAAAATATTTAATAAAATATCGAATATACTTAGTTTTGATCCTATAGAGTAATTAAATAGGGTGTTTTAAGCTTGTTTTGCTGTCAATAAAATTTTTATTTCTTTCATAAATAACATCCAATTGCTCATCTGAACTTCCCAAGGCAATATATATAGAGTATAAATTTATGAATTATATTATCATAATTGTTGCAACCAGAACAAAGAAAAAACCTAAAGTATATACACTTAACAATAGCAAATTTTTAAAATATCCTTTCAGTTTCACCGCTTAACTAGCCAAAATATTATAAAAATTGAAAGCCATACTCCGAAGAATTTAAAAATCTGTCCTCTATTCTCACCAGCTATCTCCCACGTCTCTCTCAGCTCGTTGAGTGCTTTCTTACTCCACTTCTCAGACCGTTTCATAGAATCATCAATCCGTCTCAGCTGTTCATCCTGAAGACTCACGTGTATTGAAATATCCTCAACCAGCTGCCCTATTTCACTGATACTTTTCACTATTCTTCTCCTCCCCTGGATAACTTCTTCAGAATGCTCAGTGCTCAGAACAGACTCCTGCACTGCAACTTGTCCGGGAGTAATCTTTTGTCCCCCCTCACCGTTATTCTGTCCAGCTATCTCCAGTCTCTTTCTATCATCTAATGCTGTCACATGGGAGACACATCTTCTAGATGCCTCATTAAGACGCAGAAGGGCCCTCATAGAAACTCCACCAGTAATACTCCTAAGGGAATCTAAGACATCATCTGTAACCCCTGGGGCTGAATTAGGAATACTTGTATTCTTAAGTCTTTTCACAAGTTCATAGCCCTTGGTAAGTAACGGCTGGATACGAAAAGACTCATAGGATGTCAAATGTGAAATATCAGAAAGCAATGACTGTATTTTTTCCTGTAAAGCATGGACCTCCTCAAAAAATCCAATAGCTTTAAACTCCTCCTGGGGTATACCTGTAGCTCTAACAATAGTCCGAAATTCCTTCGTTCTATCCATGGGCACAGAAAAATCTATTCTTTACCTTTTATTTATTTCTTTAAAAGTCTACAAAGCAAGAAGTATTTCTGAGAGGTTGGATGCTTTTTACGTATAATGTTCTTTGAGTTTACTTCAAATATTCAATAATACAAGAAAAGAATAAATTTATCAAGGATTGAGTATAAGTGTTGGAATGACTAGTCCTACACCCAGTTGGCCTAACTATATAAAAGAAAATGTCAAGAAGCCAAAATAGAGAGTATGTGAATATAGCTTATACCTACCAGCTATTAAAAATCGGATTTAATCAAAACCTACCAGGTATAATTTAGTAGACATGTTTCTACCATCATCAGATTTCTATTGAATAGCTTAACTTCCTGTAAAAGTTTTCCGTAAATAAAAGCATTCATTCAAAGCCCACCAAGGAATCGGTTTTAATTCAACATTTTTTAAACTTAAACCACCAACAAATATATTTCACAAGAAGTGGCTCTGAAGTTGATTGTTATCACTCAATAAATTTCTCTTATCTCTGCGGTGCCCATGAGTAGATTTTTCACTAACGTTGAAAATAGTCCATGCGTAGAACAAGAAAGCATCTCTTTGAACGACTGCCTTGCATGCAGTGGCTGTGTTACTCCTGATGAGGCCGCCACATTCGCACCAGACTTGTCATTTTTACATGTGTCTGGTATATCTCCTATTTTTATTATATCTCCCCAGTCTAAGCGTAGTATTTACAGTCATTTTAGAAATCATTTTAAAGATCTTTCATATTCTACCTTTGAATCTTCTTTTATTTTTTATCTTCACGAAGAATTTTACTCTCCTCTTATTTTAGATACTTCGTATTTCTCAAAGACAGGAGATGTATCTGGACAAATTTCCTCAGAGTGTCCTGCCGTTGTTCTTTATATTGAACGCGTCTTTCCTTCCCTCCTTCCTTTACTTTCTAAAGAGTTTACATATCAGCAACTTGCCGTTGATTACGCACAGAGGTGGATTGCTAGATTCGATGATGAAAGAAGGAATACTCAATTGACCGGACATTCTCAGAAGAGTTACAAGATAGTTTCTATTATGCATTGCTACGATAAAAAGGACGAGAACGGGAGAGACAGTACAAATATTGACTATTTTATTGGAGCGAAAGATCTATTTAATATTGCTAAGGATAAGATTAACTTAAATGTTGATTATAAACCTACTGAGGAGGAAATGGATCACGGATATCCAGATCAAGAGATCTCTGGGCGTGAAAATGTCATAAACATCCTAAAGAAGATCAGGTCTGGTGTTCTATCATCATCTTCGATTCCTTCAGAACTGCGGATTTGTAACGGCGGCTGTTTGATGGGCCCAGCACAAGTCACAGTAGATAATCCTGAATATACATTAGCCCCTACATCATCTATTGAAAATAGAATAAACACTGGAAAACATCAGAGAGTATTTCGCACTCAGAAAAAACGTACCTTTAACGTAGAATGGTAAATATAAAATAGGGTTTTTATTTTAATAACTTTTGAATATTGTCATAATTTTTATTTAAAAGGATTTATAACATAGGCTACTCTCAGGCAAACTATAACCGTTGGATATAGAGACTAGAGAGCATATATAAGTAACACGTGGATATCTGTTAAAATAATACTGTAAATAATAAACCAACATGTAGTATAATCTACCTGTAACTTATTCCACTAAATATACTTAAATTTTTAATTGTTGACTCTATATGCTTGAATTAGACACACCCCCATACATAGATAATTGGACACCACCTATATACAGGCATTTATCCTTTTAAATGTATGAAAACAAGGTTTTACAGACACTCAAAAAGATATACGTCTTACACAGGGAGAATCTAATAATTTATTTGGAGATTCCTGAGTGTACTCATACATATCGGTATCGTACACAAGAAGAAATGCTCCAGAACAAGTAACTACCAAAAGGCATTCATTCAGTGAAAATACAGCAGCTACCTCCTCACCAAGATATAATGATACTATTCCCGCATAATTCAGCTTGTTCCCACACAAGAATCCCTCTACGCCAGAAAAAATGAACGGAGTAGATGTTCCTTCTGTCACACGATGCTTTACAGCTCCCTTAGATATCTCTACAACATCATAAGACCAGTCCTTATTCTGGATAAGAAGAGTGCTGTCCGAGACAAAAACGACATTATAGGTAAAACGAAAGGACCCTTCAATGTATTCTATCAACTTAACTGACCCACCCTTCATGGCGAACACTCCAACACCATCGATTGTAACCACAGCAATGGTCTTCCCTCTAGAGGTAACTGCCAATGGAACACTATCAAGAACAACAGAATACTTTATAATTAGCCTACTGCCCTTGATGCTGATTAGAATAAGACTATTATTTAAAAACAGCTCATCACAAGCAACAATTGCAAGTAGGTTCGAATCAACAACCGCAGAATCAACAAATGCTTGATTTTTATATATTAAATGGTTATTTCCATTAAGCACAACTAAAAAAGACGGCGCTGGCCCAGTTTGGTAAATTTTTACTGTGCTGAAAGAATCGTTGTAAACAAGGTGGCCCCGGTTTTTATCATGAACTCGATATACAGAGTGCATATAGAATGGAACAAATGACCTAGCACCTACCACCTGGTTGTTACACAATAAAAACAGCCCAGGAAGATATGCTTCATCTTCTAGTTTTTTTATACTTTCCGTTGCAGACCCATCTTTTCTTGATGATGAGCTGGAGGTGTTAAAAATACTGCTCTTTTTAGAAATAAAAGTAGATGAAGACCGACTAGTCACCCTTGTTTGGGACACAAAAGGAGTGGCGTTGATATTAAATTTCACCGTCTCCTTGCTTTCTAAATCGTGGTGATAAGTCCCTTCACTGGTCTGAACTAGCAGCCCATTATCATATTCCGCCACCTTTAGAATGTGAGAATATGAACTGAAGAGCGGACATAAAACAGAATCTACAAGTCTATAAACAGACCCACCTGAGCTGGTGAGTGAAGTATTACCAGTAATTAACTTGTATGGATATCCTTCTATAAAAGATCTGTGATATTCTATAATCATAGCATGCTCTGTACAGAGCCTTTCAGCCTCTCCCATTTCCCCACTATATAGACTGTCCTTAGAAATAAGGTCAATCTGAAAAGAATAGGGAGAACCGTCAGCCATATTTAAAGGTTCTAGAACAGCTCCGATATGAACTAGATACACTACCCCATTCTCTATAAGAATATCATATACACTTACTGGAACAGTGAACACTAGTGCTTCTAATTTTACTATATCAATAGTATAAAATCTATCATAATGATAAATAAAAACAAAATTTTCTTTATATTTAACAATCGAAGAGTTAACTGTAATACGTTTTATAGAATCATCATACAGAATGTACAGTGCAGAAGATGTTGTAAAAACTGTAGTTTCCCCTATCTCTCCTGCTGTTAATATCACGTCTGATACGGCCCCGTTAATAATACTAAGTCTGTTATACGTAATAATGGTGGATGTAGTTGTTTTGAACATACTTCTAAGACAAATACTGTTTTTACAGTCCACACAAGGCAAATTGACACATCCTCTGATGCTGTTGTGCCAGATGTTGTCCTTTGAATTACGTAAAGATCCTAGGCGATATAAAGGGACTAGCATTTCAATTTTAACCATATTCCTCCCAGTGAAGTATGCTGGTACGTCATCCAAATAGAATGCTTTACGAACATCACCAAAACAATCAATAACCCTTAGACTTTTATACTCATCAGTAATAAAATGAGAACCATATTCAGAGCCTATAAAATATACTCCGTCTATTTTTGCAACCGCATTGACAGGCCCATAGGCTTGTAAAACCGTCTTAGTTTCAAAAGACCCTTCGGTTATCTGAATAACCTCTCCATTTTGACAAAATAATAACATTCTGCCTTTCTCCTCATCGGAAAATACATAAGAAATTGCATCATTTCCTATTTCTCTAAGCAGGGGTGCTCCCTCTCTGGCTTCTCGGATCCCCTCCTCATCCACTCCGTAAAGCACCCCCTTGTGGCAAAATATAAAGCCATATTTAACAACTTCAGAAGATATCTGAAATAGACTGCCGTCCTTGATAGTATAATGAAGTAAAACACGCCGACTCATAGACTTACATAGCATGGATGCCAGCGGTCCTTCACCTGGATCATGGATGTATCTCCCCATTGAAGAACCTGAAATAACCTTATAAAATGTAGAATCATTTGGATACTCACCAAATACAAGCCTATCACCTACTATCTTGGCAGAAATGTACCCACTCTCACAGGTTATCATTAGGATCCTCCCAAGTTGCAATACATTTTTTATCCTTTCGAGGGGCCTGCCGTAGGAACAAGAAAGCCCCAATTGCCCATTTAAATAACAGTAATAACAGTAGGAACAGAGAAAGAAAAGATTATTCTTGTAAGGAACCACCCTATAGACGAATCTAGGCACTGGAATAGTGATAATTTCATCACCATCATATGAAAATAATCGCACTTCCATGCCAAAAGACGCCACAAAACACTGCCTCTCTTCATATTTAATAGTTTTGACATCGTAAACAGCATCAGGCTCTTTTATGAGCTTGAGAACAAGCACCATCTGGGATGAAAAAATTTTCCACAAGTGAATAAAACAGGATCTAAATTATTTATAAATTGTTTATATCTCATCAAAAATAACCTAATATCTTTATACTAAAGCATTTGATTGTTTTTGACAGCTTTTTCTTGTTGTTATTCTCTGTTCTTCACGTTAATTGTTTAATATTGCGTTTAAGTCGTCTTTATTAAAAATGTAAAGTCTAATATTAATTAAAAGTTAGAAGTTATAAAAACATATGTTTCATACATTTATAATAATAGACAAACAAGTAACATAGAAAAAACAATGAAACAAGCATAATACACCAATTTAGATTAACAAAGGTTTAACCGGCTAGAAAAAACGTGATGAGTGCTTTTGTACCAATTAAAACCAATTCATCAGTAAACCTATCAGCCATTCTGAAACCTTCATGAAAAAGATAAAAATATAATTACGTCAACAAATTAACCCAATATTGCCGCCTTAGTTACCTCATATATAATCTAAATGCTATTCTCTATCACCAACAACAATTTCTGCTCTCATTACAAAATAGATTATCTCTCAACTTCTTGTCGCTATAGATTTTCTCCTTGACAAGTTAACCAACCAACCTATCATTATCATGCCCCGATGGAGGTAGAACTTAGCTCCAATAAAAATGGGTACGGTATAGATGAGCTAAGGACCGAAAATGAAACTGAGTATTGGTGCACCGATAGTAATCTCCCTCATTTTATACGTTTCACCTTTCCCTCCCGTACCTACGTCCATTCAGTATGCATAGATCTCTCATACAGACTTGACGAGTCCTACACACCAGAAAGCGTGGTCCTTCTGTTTAATGGGCGCAAGAGGCCCTACAAGCTTAAGGAGCCAGAAGGAATCATACCTCTTCATCTAGACTCGATTGTTTCAGAAATTGTCCTTTTGATTATTAGCAATCATTCGGAAGGTAGAGACTCCCATGTCCGTGGACTTAAAGTCATGGCTAACCAGGAACATGAAATCCTTTGGAACTCTGAATAATCTCATAATAAACATACATAGATACAACAAATCCTTAGTATTCTTCTATTTATACTTTGTCTAAAAACTGTACGATCTAATATTCATAATAGCCTCGACATAAATTACTTTGTAAATACAAGCATTCTTCGCTCAAATAAATAGCTTAATTCATCAGTAAATCTTTTAAGGCACTTTCTCTTCATATTTTTAATGTGATTCAATAGATCATTTCTTCTATAACTCCTTATAATAATATATCCACAAAAAGTATATTTTTCATAGAAGAATTTACTTAAATGTATTGATTGTCTTCTTCAAATATATCCCCTAAATCTGCATTATCAACATTCAGCGTACCGCTCGCTTCCTCTTCAGATCCCTCACAATCTTGCTTTTTCTTCTGGCTCCTCCATACCGGTAGTGTTTTACTGTTAAAATTAAAAATCTCACACAGCCCTCTGTGCTCATCTGTTAACACAGTGCCGTCATCCCCACATGTGCGTGAGTCTGACAGAAACTCACTGAAAATGTAGTATGGTTGACACGAACTTGCTATCAATGAGAAACTTACTGGCAGATACTTCTTCACCGATTGTCCAATACTTTCTAGAATAATTATATACTTTGAAGGTTCATTAAAATTCATATAAAACAGCGCTGAATCCGATAGAATTCGGTACCTACTCCCTTCTTTAACAGCGATCTTATAGTAAAGTGTATAAAGGAGACACTCCATCCATGTTGCACTCTGGCTTTTACAGCGGATCCCATACTTTTTTGCTAGAGACTTGATCAGAATCAAGTTGAAACGAGTGTTCTTGTCTGAAGAAATAGAATACACCTTGCTAATGTTACCGAACGCATCTCCCAGGCAGGAATACTCCACCGCACAGACAAGGTAACAGAAAGTCTCCAGAGCATTGTGTGAACGAAAGATAGATCCATCAAATACTAAGGTTGCTATGTCGTAAACAGCCTTCCCTCTCTGCGTTATTTCAAAAATACTCCGCTCTGGCTTTTCTTTGCATTTTCTTACATATCTTATTAAACCAAGCCTAATCAGCCTTAAAACACTACGACCAGGAATAAATGCACTTTCCACATTCCAAAATATCAAAGAAAGCAGTTGATAAGAAGCATCCTTCAATCGCATTCCCTTGTTATTACATGCCTCCAACATTTCCTTGGTGTAGCCACGATACACAAAGCCTTGTATAGCCGCCCTTGCCAGAGCCTGTGAGACAGAAATCTGGAGCGGTTCTGCATTATATTCACCATATTGAGCATGTAACCCAGTATCAACAACAAAATGAATATTAAAGCGTTCATTCAGCAACGAAAGCCCATCCTCGTTCAACACAAACACAATGTTTCTCTTCTTCATCGAGTTTATTTTTGGTGTGTCTATTTTATCAAGACGGTTACCGTTGAGAATATAAAAAGTAATCGAGTCCACAGGCGGCCTAATTAACCGAGTACAGTTTTCAGATGCAACTAAAGGATAAGATTCTGAATCTTCATCAGGAAGTCTACCTTCTTTATATGCACACCTCTTCACAATTAAAGTAGACAGATAGTCAGAGGCTATCTTACTCCCCGCAAATACCGCAATATCTCCAAGTATGTCGTTACGACAGAGCATTTCAATCCTGCACAAGGCCCAGTTCAGCCGACAGCAAGGCTCCTGTGGAAGGTGGATAACATGGGAAATACTGCCAGGGACAATGACTGTATAATCATAGTCACACTCGGATAGTAGCATCATGCAGGTGTGACACTCTACTCCCCAATAGTCGACTATGATCACATGGTCTTGTCTAATTCCAAGATGACTTCGCTCGATGAAGTAGTTAAAGCACAGAACACGAGAATGATTGGACAGATAATGATACCTTGGGACTATGAGAACAAAATCCCTTTTTTCATCTTCCAAAGAATGCAAGATGTCGATCACAGATAAAGAATCAAGCTTGTCTCTTCCTGTTTCTCCTAAGTGCTCTGCAACCCTGTATTCATTGGTTTTAAAATAGCCGACAAGAGACTCGATATCTAGCTTAAAATCTTTTATACAAGATTCTTTAAGGTGTATATTTGACACCCGACGCAAATGCCTGGCCTTCTCCCCGTAGCGACTTATTCTGTCTTTA
This sequence comes from Pancytospora epiphaga, assembly GCA_024243955.1. Lineage (NCBI taxonomy): Eukaryota > Fungi > Microsporidia > Pancytospora > Pancytospora epiphaga. The sequence goes on from JALPMT010000923.1 coordinate 18,728, forward strand.
TTCCCAAGTTTTGCTTCTCTGACATGTTTCACCGGTGGAAACTCCGGTATAACAACCTTTTGGATTGAATCTTCGTTTACGTTTTTGTAGAGAGATGTTACGCCTCCGTGCATCTCCCTCTCTGTCTTCATTCTGTATATTATTTCATAGTAACCATTGTAGCTGTTGTTCCTCCCTGACCTCATATGTATGGGTATGAATGATCTTTTCCTTAATATAGTTTTATTTTTGTATTTATTAAATCTTTTGATTTCTTCTGAGAAGAGCTTCTATCAAAATTGTTGAAATCACAAATTAAATGCCTACATTTTTATCACATTTCAATAAATCAGAAATACATTCTATAACATACAAATTTTACACATACTTCCTTGTACTTGCGCCAACAGTCAATCATATTATTTCAACGTTATTTTATCAAAAACATGCAAACAAAATATTAAGAAGAAAGTTAGAAGTCATAAAACATGATTTATTATGTATCAGAGCTCGTCCATAATTCTATCCAGCTTATTATTTAACTATATAAGCATATTTTCTGTTTGCTGAATTTATTAAATTGCTATTTTTCTTTCTTTGAAAATTGTAAAAATTTTCAGTCAAACTGACTATTTTATATATCCGAAGCATACACTGCAAATATTAAGACATCAAGTTCAATTAAAAGCACTGATTGTATCTATTTTCCTTACAAATACAATTTAACTTCCCGTGCATTCCCAAACAAGCATATAGTGCCTTTCTCCGTTCTTATTGCTAATATTTTTATTTCCCTTTTTAATTACCAATTTAGGAAGTGACAGCTGTTGAAATGTCAACAATTGGAAAAATCAAATTAAAAAGTGATAACGCTAGAATTTGAAAATGTTATGTTTATAAGTTAGACCACCAAACTGAGATATTAATGTAATAATCATATTGAATCATTTGTTTCATATAACTTATAGTTCAATGATAATAAATTTATTTTAGTGGTATAAACTTATTATTGGCTTTATAAGAAGAAACACAGGAGCATCCCATAGTCCTTCTTTAGTCTTACGGTAATTACTCCGTCTTCGCCTTAGGCAAGTCCGCGTTTGTATCCAAAGAAAATACACTCTAGGCTTTATTATTGAGCACTATCCTTTAAATATACGTCTCGACGGTATTTAAATACAACTTGTATATATATAAATAGAAAGGAATAGACTATACTCATAACAACGTAATAAATGCCGAATATTCATGTTTTATCAACATCTCTCATTCAATAACCTACTCTATCGTACTATTTAGACTGTTTCGTATTATTTACATAAAATTACTAAATTTTTACTAAGTGCCCGGCTCATGGTTCCCGACTACGATTTTTTAGAAACTGCTGAACAAGTCACATTGACATTTTACATTCCTCCATCAATGAAGAATGTCCCTTCATTCAAACTAAAAGACTCCTCTATTCTCTACTGCGATGATATCCCTCTACATCTTTATCGCCCAGTCTCTCATCCGAGAATCACTCATACGCAATACTTTGTAGAGTTGGTATTTGAGAAGAAAATGCCCGGAAGATGGTATTCACTGTTCGGACCAACCGCTGAGGTACGAAAGAACTTAGATGCACTTGAGAAAGCAACTGACGCAGAATTGCGGTCTGATCCTGGAGACTTATTTAATATACTTTGTAATATATACTCTAACGGGAGTGATGATGTACGCAGAGCAATGAACAAGAGTCTTGCCGAAAGTAAAGGAACAGTTCTTAGTACTAATTGGTCTGATGTTAGCCAGAAAGAGGTAAAACCTGAGAATTAATACTTTTTGGAGTAAATCGGATTATTATTCAGCAACTGGAAAAATAAAGCATTTTTATTACATTCTAAATGTTATTAATCACTTTATTGTTATACATTGATAGTTAAATAATAGTCGTTTATACTATGTAGCTTCTATTTATATCATTGTTTTATTTCTAATTATTTATAACAGAATTACATGCTGAAGCAGCATATCTGCATATCTGTTGTATATCTGTAATACTAAGGATGTGAATGTAAAATAAGTCCCTTTAAGTTGTCTATGATTTAATCATAGTAATATTTCAGTATGCTGTTTGTCTAAAATTTTTAAACGTTCGTTTGATTCAAATTGAACGATAAGATCTGCACCCGTATTCTTGCCCAAACTTATTTACAATTGTACTTGTACATTTTCTCTGTTTTTGCTACTGTTAGTTAATCCTAACTTGTAATCTCCACTTCCGTCAATGTCATTTCTTCCTATCTGACACAAATATATCTACGAAATCATTTATATTTTTATTAAACATGATGAATACAATATTTTTAAAAAAATTTAACTGTTAAAACAGTTCTAAAAAAATATAGCGACTATAAAATGAAATATCAATAAATTTATACCCATGCTGAAATTTCACATTTTGCTTGCTCTGTCAATATTAATCTTCTACAAGTCCTTATTTACAACTTACAGCAGCTCTAAGGTAGAAAATACCAAGCCAATATCGCAAAAACACTACAAAAAACTGATCTATTTGGTTCTAGACGGGTTAAGATTCGATGCAATCCACCAAGTAAAAAAACAAGGTAAGTACTACAACAACATGACAATTTGCACCGACCCCGCTGTTTACAGTAGATTGTTTCTATCTATCGCTGGGATCCCTACAGCAACAACAAGTCGCGTAGTGTCATTAATGACTGGGGCCCCTACAAACCCCATTGAAATATTACAAGCTTTTTCATCAAATGTCGTTAAAATTGACAACCTCGTCAGACGAAAGTCGCAAAATACCGCATTCTTTGGTGATGAATGTTGGGTAAAGTCGTTTGCAGAACTGACAGGATGCTCCTCGACAATGCCAAGCTACTCCAGGTTCGATCAGAGTAAACGGGAGGATGAGCTTATTAACGAACTTATTGAAAAAATCAATGATGGACTAATCAGCAAAGAAGATCAGTCCATATTTGTTCATCTAAATACCCTCGACACCTACGGCCATGCATTCGGAGTAGATCACGATATGATTCAAAGCACTTTGAAACGATGGGATGGCTATTTGCATCGTATCTACAACACTATGGACAAAGATACTTTACTCGTAACATTGTCAGATCATGGTGTTACAGATCATGGTCAGCATGGTGGTGCATCTCCCGAAGAGCTCGCCTCATTCTGCTGTTTCTTCACCAAGGATGCTCCTTTGGAGAATAATATACTTACTGTTGCTGAAAGAGATGGCTACTACCAATTTATGAGAAAATTTTACAATGTAGACAGGTGTAATACCGATGGGGATTGGATCTGCCCAAAGGTTCCTTATAATGTTATTCATCAGGATGATATTGTCGTGACTGTATCCTATTTAATGGGGGTTGCGCCCCCTTTCAATTCCTATGGTAATCTAATTCCTTTTATAACACGCGATTTAAGAGCACTGAAGGGAATAGCTGAATTAAAAGAGAGAAATGGGGCTTCTAAGAAGGCAAGTAGGAGTGTTAAGGATAGTATCGGTGGATATGAAAGATACAATCAGTTACTTACAGTACAGATACATAAGAACCTTACAGCTAGAAGCTGGATAGGTGGAATTATAGTTTTATTAATTGCAATTTTTTTATTAGTAAAATACAGGGCAGTAGAAAATTGGGTAGTGTTCCTGCTAGTACTTTTTACGTTAATAATGGTGAGCCACAGCATGTATTCCTTTGCATGTGAAGATTATATGTGGTTTGCAACATTGGTATTTTGTTATCATTCGTTTGATAGCCTTATGGCCTTTTACTTTTACGTTAAAATTCCAAAACAGATGCCAATGGATCGCGACAGATTTGATATAACTAAAAGATGGGGAATTTTGAATTTAGAGAAATTTAAAGGTGTTCAGGAGCCAATATTCTTGTCCGGTTTATTTATACTATGGAAAATATGCAATTTAAAGGAACTTTTAAATTGGATCGTATTTCTTTATTCTAAGCGCACTTCTTCTGCTAATAAACCAAACAACTTTTTGCAAAGGGGTGCTTGTAGAAGGCTAACACAGCTTTTTCCACAGCTTTTTTACATTTTCTATTTTATGATTTACAAAGCAGACAATAGAGACTTGAAAATGTGCTTATTATTAGCAGACCCATCCTTTTTATCATTACTTGTGATACATAACAGACCCATTAATGCCTTATTTATTTTACTATTTATTATTAACTTACCATCTGCGAGTTCTTCTCTGGTTCTTTACCTTATATTATCTATTGTACCTTACTGTTCTGATTTAAACAAGATGTTCCAGGCTATAAATTATGAGACTTTTTTTGTGTTCACAGATGATTATCACAAGGCTCTCGCGTCGGTCTCGGCATTTGCTTATTTGGTTCTTCCTAGAATTGTTCACATTGTGCGTCTTCGTGAGTCTTCTTCAGAGAGAAGAGATTGTTTTAGGTACATTACCATATTAGGATTATATATTTCATTTATATGTTCATGGGCTCAGTTTAACCACTTAACATTTCAACATTATTTTATTGATAGGTTGTTTTTCACCACATTTTTTACTATTGTAGATATTATAGTATTGGCTGCGCTTGAAACGTATATTTGCTTGTATGGAGCTGATAGAGAATAGTTTTGAACAATATTTGTCAATAATGTTTAGTATATTAAAACAGGTTTTAGTATATATTTTGGAATGATAGACAAATTTATCAATGTGTAGTTTAGAGCTATATACCATTAATATTATGGCAATAGCATGATTTCTATTTATTACTATTAAATTATAAAGAATAAAATAAATTTATTGAGGGTTATCATTAGACTTTTCAATCAGTTTGTACCGGGCAGGCTTGAGCTACGTCCACGTGCTCCTGCTCTGAACTGGCTTGTCCTCGGACTCGTCGAGGCGTCGATATTCGAAGGATATGCTCTCCAGCGTCTTCTATATAATCATCGGTTGTCTAGATCTAGGCCTAAATAAAATCGATTATCCCGATGACCTTTGAGTGCCTTCTGTGGTACTTTGTTACCACACCGTCCCATGTCAAATTATAAAAAATACTATAAATTTTATTTAATCATTTAGCAAAATAATTTTAATTGAGGTGGGAATAACAAGCCAGAACAGACTAATGACAGTGTAGACTGAGAAGAAAAGAAAGTATGATGTATTAACAGATAAACTCAGGTCTGAAATGAAGTGTAAGACAAAAATAATTCCGTATGTAATACCATGGGATGGTAACAAACTATCACAAACAGTACTTGAGAGAGATTGGGTTGACCGACTTTATCGAGGCGTATATCTAGACGATACTGCTTAAGAAAACGCTCAAAAGCATCTCTTTTGAATATCAGCATGAATCTGTTTAACATGGAGACATTGAGGCAATTACCGTAAGACTAGATGTTGGTGAAAGGCTAGGAGAACCCTTGAAGCTCTTTCCCAAGACGATAAAAGGGATATAAACTAAAATTAATCTTAAATAAATTTATTTAATTATTTCGCAAGATAGATTGCATCCAAAAGTGTCAGTGAAGACTGACCATGGAATGCACTCTACTAATCATCTATTGTTTATAGATGACTTGAAGCTGCTGGTGGAGACGGATGATGCACTATCTCATATGACTAAAGAAGTAATCCAATTTTTTGATGTAGTAGGTCTAGAGATCAATAAAGATAAGCCAGCTACAAACTCTGAAGCTAGTGCCGATGCAGCAGTAATGCTTGAAGGCAAAGATGGCTACAAGTACCTCAAGATAATCGAGGATAACAGAAGCCGACAGAGCCGAGAAAGTTATACTAAGCTTCAGTCTGCATTGTACACTCGAATTAAACACTTGTGCAACACTAGACTAAACGGCAAGAACCTCATAAAAGCAATCAACGAACATGCGATAAATTTAATAAACTACTATGTTGGTTTGCTGAGGCTTGAGCCCGAAGATTACGCTGTACTAGACAAAGGAGTTCGTGCTATTTTGACCTACCAAGGAATTCATTTACAACCTGCTTGCCTTGAGCGTTTATATCTGCCGAGAGATGAAATGGGACGAGGCCTCCACAATATCGAGATGCGTAGT
>JALPMT010000925.1:4307-25578 GCA_024243955.1 Pancytospora epiphaga
ATTGCGCGCTAGTTTTCTCATTTTTAAGGCAAGTCTACATTTAAATGCTTTTACTTTAACTTTAAAGTTGAAATAAAAGTAATTTCAAAGAAAATACAAAATTGCCTAAATTTTTATTCCCATTCGGCTCTTGTCTCAGCATTTCCCGCCTTAAAATATCCTGAAGAGTTATCACTCCTAAAAAGCAGATGGCAGGAGATACAGCGTTTCTTGAGCTGTGCAATCTCTTTGAAAATATTGCAAATACCACAAAACGCCTGGAAATACAGAGTATGCTTTCTTCTTTTCTTGAAAAACTGGCTTCTCATGATCCTGAAAGCCTTGCGCCCTCACTGTTTCTATGCTCTGCTTCAATCTATCCACAGCATTACAACACCGAGCTTGGAATCGGTGAACACTCCATTCAAACTATCGTTGCAGAAGCAACTGGTTTTACAGTAAAGACTTTGAAGCAGAAATATGTTAAAACAGGTGATTTAGGAAGAGTGGCAATGGAAAATCGTATAAAGCAGCTCTTCCCTGTTTTACACAAGCTGTCTATTGTCGATGTTCTCCAGAGACTACGAGATATTGCAGAGATTACGGGGAAAAACAGTGCTAACGGCAAAAAGAACATAATGCTATCCTTAATAACAGCCTCTTCTCCATTAGAGGCAAAGTATCTTGTACGGTTATTTGAAACAAAGCTAAAAATTGGTTTAGCAAGTCAAACAGTATTGATCAGTTTAGGAATAGCCTTTCATAATATTAAAAATAATAAGATAGAAAGCTCAAAGGAGGGCGATAACACAGCAGAACATGCAATTCAATGTGTTAAAGAAGCTTTTAACAAGCATGCCGATTATGAGCATCTTGTTAAACTTATCATGAAACACGGGATAGAAAATCTACCAGATGTATGCACAGTGTCACCAGGGGTTCCTTTGAAGCCAATGCTCGCTCAACCTTCTAAGAATCTTACCAAGGCTTTCGCAAAGGTAGAAAATATGGAATTCGTAGCAGAATACAAATATGACGGGGAAAGAGTCCAAATACACAATGATGGAACAACTATAAAAATATTCAGTAGAAATTCAGAGGACATTACTGTAAAATATCCAGACATTGCTATGATAAGACCATCAGAAAAGCCATTTATTGTTGATGGAGAGGTTGTTGCCTATAAAAATGGGGAGATTCAGTCATTTCAGCTGCTAAGCACAAGGAAAAGGAAAAATACGAAGGAAATTGACGTGAAGGTTTGTGTGTTTGCTTTTGATGTACTTTATTTTGATGGAGAGGAGCTTCTAGGACGGCCACTTCGGGAAAGAATCAAAATTTTACACGGGAATTTTGCTAAGGTCGATGATACTTTCATGTTTGCAAATTCCAGTGAATGTAAAAGTGTAGAGGAGATTGATGGGCATTTTAAAGAGGCCATTCAGAATAGTTGTGAGGGCGTAATGATAAAATCTTTGGATTCACCGTATCATCCTTCTCTACGTTCAAATTCCTGGGTAAAGATAAAAAAAGATTATTTAGAATCTCTAGGAGATTCAATGGACCTTGTAGTGATGGGTGCTTTTTACGGTAAAGGAAAGAGAACTGGGTCATATGGAGGGTTTCTTCTTGGAGTTTACAATGAAGAAGCAGAGAAGTACGAAGCCTGCTGTAAAATAGGAACTGGGTTTTCTGATGAAGTGTTGAAATATTTCTACGAGAAACTCGGTGCAATAGTCACTGTGGATGCCTCAGAATACATATATCGGGATGGTTTAGAGCCTGACAGGTGGATGTCGCCCACCTACGTGTGGGAGGTAAAGGCTGCTTCTTTAAGTTTGAGCCCTGTGTATTCGGCTGGGAAATGGGATAACCGTGGAATTAGTCTGAGATTTCCCAGGTTTGTAAGAGAACGGGAGGATAAAAACCCTCAGGATGCTACAACTAGCAATCAGATTTTGAGGATGTATCTTGAAAATACCGAGAAGGAAACCGATGATGAGTATAATTAATCGTATACAATAAATTGAATACAACTAATAATGATTTTGGTTTTAATTTAGGCAAGCTCTTTTCCACACTGGTGTGGTTACGTTTAGTTTACAAAACTATTAGAAATACTAGCGTGCGAGTACCCACAAGAATGCAAATAACAGTTATATTCCAGATATATTTGTGCTAGATAAGAAGAAATAACATTGGTGGAAATGGGGATTACAAGTCTGGATTGACTAACAATAGCAAAAGCAGAGAAGATGCACAAATACAATTGTAAACAAGCTTGGGCAAGAATACGGGTGCAGAACGCGGATCATACCTTATATGATGACATAGGACGGAGTGGTAACAAAGTACTACAGGCGGCACTTGAAGGACATTGGGACAGCTGATCTTATTTGGGTCTACAGTTAAACAACCGATTATTATATAAAAGGCACTGGGGAACATATCCTTTGAACATTGACGCGACATCGAGCGCCGAACGCCTCGACGAGACCGAGGACAAACTAGAGCAGAGAGCAGGAGTACGTAGCTCAAGCCTGTCCGGTATAGAAAAAGTCTAATAACCCTCAATAAATTTATTTTATTAGAAATACTAGCTATTAGAAAAACACCATACCTTTTAAAAATCTATGCTATTGACTAGTCATCATTAAAAGCATGGGCACTAACAATTCATTATTATGGCGCTTTGTCCTGAAAGTGATCAATTTAACTAAACCAATAAAAATCGACATCTTGACAATCTATGTGGAAGATACCATACTTGATACAGAAATATGGATAGAGACAACAGCTACAAATGCTAAGATTCATGTAAGAGAAAAGTAAACTATAGAAATATTGTGATGTTGTGTAGACTAGTCATTATCAAACTTACTAAGTGCAGCAATGGTAATGTGCCTTTTTATTTCTTCTTATTAGCTGGAGAGGAGTAAGCCCATATGGAACACAAAAATAGCAAGAGAAATCTTGAGAAGGTTTCGTCGGAAGGAATAGTCGATGAGACGTACTGTGATGAAGTTATCAGTGAAATGACAGCTATGAGTGCATCCAAAGTACTTGACATGATCATACATAGAAATATGGCACCAGATGCTTTTAGGAAATCCATCTACGACTTCGTTCTTAAGGCGGTTACGTTAGACAAAGCTGGCCAAGGAATACTTTCGCCACTAGTTCCTGCTCTTCTCAATCTGTTGAAGGATTTCGATGATCGTGCTCCCCTTCTTTTCTTACTTTTGGAGAATCTACGTAATAAAAAGGAAGAGGATCTTAGAATAAGAATACTAGAGATGTTGGAAGACTCTAGCTTTACAACCTCAAGTGTTGTGGGTCTTTTGTACAAGTCCGAGGTCAGTGATCTCATCATTGAGATTTTAGGCACACAGCACCATGATTTTACAGACGATTTTATTAGATCTTCTTTAAAACTCACAGACACGAATGTGCTGAAAAATTTAAGTCAAATATTGCCAAGGTTCTCTGCAAAGCACTTTATCAATTACAACTCGTTTATGTTTATGTCAGAAAATGAGCACTATGCCATTCGTTGTTGCCTTTTAGATATTATAGAAAATCTGATAGTTTTCTTTAAAGAACAGAACAATGTAGAGTCAATAAGGGAGTTGTTGGAGCATATTAAGGAACATCTCAACGATGTGAATTTCTATGTGAGAGGGAGAGCTCTTGGATGTATTGCTAATTTGTTCAGACAGGAATGCATACTTAAAGATCAGAGAAACTCATTAGTAAGGGAAATCATAGGCCGTGTGAAGGACAGAACAGTAATTGTCAGGAAGAAGTCCGTTAATATTCTCAGTCAGATTCTTATTAATCATCCGTTCAGGGATAGGGAAAACCTAGAGAGAGTAGATGGGACATGTTCAAATACGATGGAGGTGGTTGGTTCTAAGTGCCAGATGGAGGAGGATTTCGATGAGTTTGTAGGACTGATGGAATTGGCATTGAATGCTGTGGAGATGCTTTTGGAATACGACCTCAAGACAGATGCTATTGAAATTGTCAATTTTATCAAAGTTTCATACATTCTTAAGATTCGAGGGGCAGAACAGGCTCTAAGGCGGATTTTAGGCCTTGTATTTACGAAAGATAAGCAGGTTGTGATTGATGCTTTCAGAGAAATTACAGGTGTTCGAATGGAAGCAATATACGAATTTATTGATGATAGAGCATTCGATGAAATATTGAAGCACGTGAACCTAGATGACAAAATGTTGTTCAAGAATTTTTACAGTGGCCATATGGCACTGGAAAGTAGTTATATTCTATCTAAGCTGCCAATTAAAATATCTGAGGAAAACGGGCTTGTTCTTCTTAGCCATGCTACAAGTATTCTCTTCGGGTCGAGGGATGCAGAAGATCTTACTGGAAACAATGCGATGTACGGCCACGTACTCGAAATTTTAATGAGAATGAAGGGTAGAATACAGCACAGCAGTGAAATTCTTCGTATTGCTTCTAAAAATATCATTAAGATGCTTTTCTTTGAATATTCATTAATCAAATCTACAATACAGCTTTTTTATGTTATTTCCTTAAATCCTGAAAAGAACTGTTTAAAGCTTCTGAAAAATCTATGTCTCTGCAAAAGCACACTCAAAATCCTGGACTGTGTCGGGTGGATAGCAATAAGTCAGTATTACTTGTTTGAAAGGCTAGAGCATAATCTTAAGGGACAAGATTCTAAGAAGAGTATTGTCATTGAGGGGGTTGGAGCTGAAAAGCTTGATGAGTTCAGACGAAGCCTTGGACGGGAAGGCCTTGCAATTCTAAGAGAAAAGAGAAAAAGTTTGGAGGAGACTAGAAGACTTTCACTTGGAGCAACAGCTAAAATGTCTTTAAGGTTCGACTCACTTACTGAGACCCTCAGAGATAAAACTGATGAAGAAGTCGCAGATTTCTTCTTTTTCCTTCGAGAAAAGGAAGTTCTCTATTCTGAGACTTCTCTTCTTCATCAGTTTGTTCCCCTTATCATTGATTCTTGTTCTTCTTCATCTGTTCAGATCCAGATTATTGCCTATCTTACTTTAAATAGGCTGATGCTGACTTCTTCAGTTTTCTTTAACGAGAATTTTGAGCTCTTTCGAAATTCTCTTTTTCATGAGCATCCAACGGTCAAGAATAATGCCATTATTGCATTGCACGATTTTGTCATTCTTTATGGCTCGTCATTTGACACTTCTCTAGTTTTTAACTGCCTTGATGATTCTACAATCAACAAGAATACCGCACTGATAATTCACAGCCTTCTCAACAAAAATGTCATTAGAATTAGAAATAACGGGGTAAGACTGATGTCTTATTTGTTTGATTCTGGAATTGGTGTGATAGTTGCAGACATCATCAAGAAGCTTTCCACAAGCAATAATGTTATGAGTATACTTTTTTATGAAACCTTTTTAAGTACACTCAATATAGAGCATCTTGAATATCTTTGTAACTTTATTAGCCCAAGTATTCATGAGTCTTTATTTCTTAAATGCCTTTCTTCTGGCGGATCAGCTGATCGAATCAAATGCCTGTATAAAAATCTTACAATCAGTGACAAGTTCATTGAGGAGCACAGCTATCGCGAGGATGTTAAAGTACTGTTGGAGTCTATGTCATGTACGGTCAAGTAGGATTGTAGTTGTTGGATTAGCCATAAAAGTATAATTGAATAAAAAAATTATTTTACTCTACTTTAACAATTGTTTAAAGCAATTTAAGGTTGTCGGAATACCCGAGCTTTATATACAAATGCGTGTGTTTAAGAAGATGCCGGAGTGCAGAAGCATGGGGGCGTAGCTCGCGCCTAATTGGTATAAACCAAATGATAAGGCCTGATAATCTTTAGAAAATAAAATAAATTTATTTTAAAAGGGGTTTTGAAGGGCGTCAGCCATTTACAAAGTTGAAGCAGAATGTCATAGCCATCTAAGTAACATCAAGGAATATCTTAGAGTAAGATATGCAATGGCCGAAGAGGTAACAGCAAAGAGCCTCGGTGCAGATCAGATCGCACAATTGTACAGTGATATAATAATTGCCATAAGAAGTTGTACAATGTTTGTGAGAATGAGCAAGCATCAGTAGTAGACTCTTCTGTTTGGCTAAAGCATGGGAACGTCCGCCCGCAAGATGAGGCGCGGTATTGCTATTTGCAGGATCGCAACATGTTTGGAGGAGAGACAGGAACATGCCCACATTGCAAGAAACGCCCAAAGACAGTCGACCACCTTGCAACGCAATGCGATAGAATGCTTTATTACGACTATACCCGCAGACACAATGAGGCAGTACGTTGCATACACCTCGGGCTTTGTCTTAAGTATGGACTAAAAGCATTACCACGTATGCGTTCACACTCTATTCAAGAGATAGTAACTAATGAGAATTGTGAGATTAGAGTGAGTACCCACGGGAATAAAAATACAGGCAAATCTCCCAGATATATTTGTGTTAGATAAGAAGAGGCGAGAAATAATATTAATAGAAGTGGGGATCACGAGTCAGGATTGACTAGTAACGGTGGAAACAGAGAAGATGCACAAGTACAATTGTAAATAAGCTTGGGCAAAAATACGGGTGCAGAACGCGGATCATACCTTATATGATGACATGGGACGGAGTGGTAACAAAGTACCACAGAAGGCACTTGAAGGACATCGGGATAACCGAATCTTATATACAGACGATCGTACTCAAGAAGACGCTGGAGAGCATATCCTTCGAATATCGACGCGGCGCCGAGCGCCTCGACGAGACCGAGGACAAGCCAGTCCAGAGCAGAGGGCAGGAGCACGTGGACGTAGCTCAAGTCTATCCGGTACCAACTGACTGAAAAAGTCTAATAACCCTCAATAAATTTATTTTATTTTATGTTTTTTAGTGCATTTCTTTCATTTTTTATAATACTTTCATTTATATGTCGTTCACATTCTTCCACTAAAGCTATTCTAAAATTCTTAAGATTTTCCTTATCTTCTACCAACTCAGAACTTAATTTCGCAGCTGATTCATAATAATACTCACTAAATATCAAATCACGTGCAATTTGTACACACCTTTCTTTACTATCAAGTTGGTCTGTTTTACTTAAACCTAGAATATATGATTTCATTTGGCGATTATTGAAAATTTTAAACTTTGGATGAAAAAGTAATTGTTGGTATGAATAACGCTCTCTTTGCATTTCTTTATTTCCTTTAATTAGTTTCATAAAAATACTATTAATTCTTTCTACATAAGTATAAGGACAGTGTGGCTTCAGCAATATTGAATTCAAATCAGCATTCATCATAAACATATTTTCAATGTATGGAAAGTTGTGACGTTTTCCATTTTTATTTTTTATATGCTTTGCCCACTCAGGAGATTTATTAACTTCTCTAAGTATATTTTCTTTAGTTAAACTAAACAGAATTAAGGCAAACATTCTTTCATAAAAATTACTAATCGAAATTGTATGAAATAATCTAAAAAACATCATTGAATTATACTCATCACACTGTACTATTTGGCGCATTGCTCCATAAGCATTTCTAAACTCATTCACTTCACGCTCATCAGCTAAATAAGAGCCATTTCTCGCCACCCTAATCCATTTGCTAAATACATGTTTAATATATTCTAGCTTAATATACCCTCTGTCACATATGTCAATAACACCTCCACTATTGCTTTGTCCATTCTCAAGAGTAAATTTAGTAAGAGCATAGCAAATGTGAATCTTATACCTTTTACCATAATAATTAGAATATACCAGTCCATTATTGATACTTGTATTTTGTCTTACAATTTTCTTAAAGTTTGTTAAACCGGCGCCCTTTAATTTTTTTAGCACGTTTGGTAAATCCAACAAAGAAGTGTCGAGCATATTAGAAGTTGACAGATTCTTTTTTATATATTTATATGGGTCTAATATGTCTTCATCATCTAGAGCCTGAGTCTCTCCATATCTCTTTACAATGCTTTCCTTAAATGCTTCGCATTTGCTTGAATTAGCCGTGTCTCTATTTAGAATAAATAAATAAAGCATCACCAGTGTTTCCTTTTCGTATTTTACTCCGATTTCGTCTACCGTGTCAGTATTGAAGACAATAGCCTTCAACACCTTCTCTTGTTCCTCCATAGTGAAAACCTTCCACATCTTCCAAGTCAAAAATACCTGTTCAAAGCAATGTGATATATCACTTCTTAACAGTGCTGTAACAATACTAACAATTTGATCGTTATTAAAATTCATCTCTAAAGAAAAGTCAATGCATCCAAATATCATCCCAACTAGCTCAGTTCTTTCAGCACTTGTAAGTTCTAACTTACTGCTTAACAAAGCAGCCAATACCTGTATTAACTGATTAGTAGAAAGAAAGTTCAAAAATCCTGAGCCAAAACGCACTCGGATAGAATCCACGGTAAAAATAGGTGATGGAAACTTTAGAAAGTTTTTAAGAAACATTGAGTTAGAATATGAATAGACAGATACATTTTCAAGTTGTTGTTGCATTAGTCTTTCGTAGTGGTGTCTTATTTTTTTCTGTCCCGTTGTTGCTAACAAATTCCTCCAACACACACCCTCAGATTCTGAAATAGTACTTCCATTATCTGTAGTAAGTATGGGGTTTCCAGTTATAATTTCTGATTGCCCGTTTGGCAACCTAGTTTTTGAATGATCACAAATATTGTTAGATGGATAAAGATTATTTGACATCAAACCATTTTCATTGTTTACTATCTTGTCATCTATGTGGCATTCTTTATTTTCATCCTTTTTATTAACAATATATTCTTTATCCATCTGATCTATAAATAGACCATTACTTCCTTTTTTAGATATTTGTCTGGTTAAATCTTCAGTTATAACATTAATATCAAGGTCACGTCGTTTAATTTTACATGCCTCAAAAGTATTGTCTTCAGACTTTCTCTTTGTGGTAAAGCGGCTTGGAGTTTTATAGGAAGCCAGAACTATGATCATATAGAGAGTAATGTAAAATATCATCATATAACCTTTGAAAAGCATTTTTTATTGGGTTAGTAATAAAAGATTTAAATATAAATTCTGACACCAGTTTGAATAAAGAAAAACTGTCGTTGGCACACAAGCTATGAAAGCAAACAATAATAATAATTTACCTATCTTATGTCACACTACATTAACTGTCACTAATAATTTTTATAAAAAAATAAATAATGTAGAGTGGCATATGCAATGCAATAGAATGCTCTTATAAAGTATATGTATAGACACAGTGATGTAATACGTTTTATACATCTTGGTTTTAACTATATAGTCTATGTGCCCACTCTTTGTCCGAGAGATAAATAGTATATAACGAGAATTAAGAGATTAGGGTGAGTACCCACAAGAATCCAATACAGGGAAATCATCCAGATATATTAATACATAACAAGAAGAGCTGCTTAAATAAAATTCTGAACAAACTTGAACAAGAGTATATATGCATTATACCCTATGTAATGAGATGGGATGGTGCAGTAACAAAATACCAAAGACAACACTAGAAAGACATTGGGATAACTAAGTCCTGCATCTAGACGATCATGCGCAATAAGACGCTAGAGAACAGGAACACGTGGGCGTATCTCAAGCCTACCCGGTTCAAATTGAATGAAAAGTCTAATAACCCTCAATAAATTTATTTTATGCCACAACTAGACGCAACTCATAGATTCTTCTATGATATGAAAATCAATAATCATCAACAAGTTTATTTCTTTTTGCCTTATCTCTACTCCGCATATGCTTAAGAACAAAATCTCTAACAAGCCTTTCATTCTCTGTCATATTTTCCAAATTAAGCAATTTAAAATTATAAAATCTATCATCTCCGTTTAATATTACCCACTCGTTAATCATAGCTACACAACGATACGAAGATAAGCTCGGGCATATAATGTTAGGAGCCCGCCCCTTCTTAATTGCCTTAATTACCTTGTTATACTGTTTTAAATCATGTTCAAACTCTAAATATTCTTGATATCCAGTGTCTACTTCCTTGATACACAACTCTTTATGGAGTTTATAAACTGAAAGAACTCTATGAATCTTTTTGCGTTCGTTCTCCAGTAATTCTAAATATTCACTACTTGCCAAATCCGGTTTCTTGCCAATCAAAATATTGTAATAATCTCTAATTCTGTACTCTTCTATATCCATAAAGTGTAACAATAGCATATCTTCATAGTCTAACTCTACCATTTTACTAATTCTCGTTCCTAAGTGCTGTTGTAAGCGTATGAAAGTATCTAAGTCTTCATACATCAGATTAGTCCATTCTTCTTTATTATAAACAAGCAAGTTAAACAGCTTCTGTTGCTTCTTTGTCATTTGTTCAGTTGGCTTAAATGGCTTCTTTTTAATGAAAAATATCAACAGAAAAAGATTAATCTTTTTACTTCCTGAAAGTTTAGTTATTGAATAAGGATTTTTTAAATAATTATAAATTTCTGATTTTAAACACTTCTTAGATCTCTCAAGTAGATGCAGTTTTTCATGAGTAGAACATAGTTTAGGCACTATTTGCCTGATCTGAAATGTCATACCAAACGCAGTAATTACACAACTTCCTACCATTATTGCTATGCATCGTTTTTTACATTCAGTAACTTGTTCACTCATTTTAAGGGTTATAAAAATTGTAAATTTAACAAAATTCTAAATTATCAGCAAAATGATAAAATACTTTTATATACATTTACAACAGTAACTGAGTATTGTATATGTTAGATTAAAAGTTATTAAGGTAGTTGGTTTTATCTAAACTTATATTAAAACAGCTAATATAAAAAGGTTGTCTGAGACAAACATGCGTTATAAATCCTTTTAAATAAACACCACTATTCATGACAACATCTGACTTAAAATAATAACGTATGTGAATAAGCCAACTAAAAAAGATAATATCGATATATCTGACACATTATCAAACTACATTATCCTTATAGTTTAATTATTTACTTTTGATTTATTAAATACGTGAATATATAGTCAGTACTTCGTGTATTAGTTTCCTGCACTACCCCTTTAAACTCTTTATCTACGAAAACATGTGTTGCATTACCCCAATGAGTGATACGCCCCCCTCCATGTCCTATTAACCGTGTAAAAGCTCCTTGTTTTTTCTGTTGGCAATATATCTTCACAACCCAATTATAAAACGGTAAATTACCCCCGTTACCGATTTTCTCACGCCATACACGTATCGCTTTGGTCATCCTTATTTCCTTCTCGTTCATCCAAGTATCTTCACGCCATTCATATGAAGCAAAATCAAAGGATTCCTGTCCCTGAAAATCGTCCAAAAACTCAGGTTTTAAAATCCAACGGCCATTTGACAAAGCTGAAAAGAACTTCTCAGATTGAACCAACTCTTTCATCACAAGATGGGTGCACCCTTCATATTCACGACTTTCAGAGTAGCGTATGCTATATTTTCTAAACTTTTCTATCATTGGAATCATTTCCTCAGAACTGAATCCTGTAACTTGAACAAGCATATCTTCCCATATGTTTTTATGACGGCGACGCTTTCGAAAACTAAGAGAACTATCATTTCTCATGAATCTTATCTCGTTTACCTTTTCCAGCTTTCCCAAACACTGATCAATCCATTCCGGTTCAACGGTTAAATAATTTGACCGACCACAACCACTTGCCGGCGCTTTATCAGGCATTGGCCTCCCCCTGCTAATAAAATGGGTGGTCCTCATATCTATAATCGGCTGTTCAATTGGACCAAGGCTTTTCATCTTCATACCATAGGCTGCATACTCAGGTCCAAGAGCAGTATCGAGAGTACATACACAGTTCTCCAATACTTTTAAAGAAGAAACATAGTAAACCTTGTAAAATTCCGGATATAAAAGTGCTCCAGCCTCTACGCAGTCAAAAACATACTGGTAATGAAATAATTTGTTTCCATACTCAGCATACTTCTTAAAATCAAGAGTAAATATATAATCTGGGCTGCAATCTGGTTCTGGCACTCTGAGACCACCATTAAAAATAATGAGCCGTCTTAATTTATTAAAAAGTTCAGTAGGTAGCTCTTTATCCAATAAAAACATCTTATCTATGAAAATATGGGAAAGAGACTCGTCTTTAATGTCGGTCCGTGCAGGATGCAAATACGAGCAATATGATTCTGGCTCAAATACTTTTTGTGCATTTATTATAGGGATTCCATACTCCTTACAGAAATTATACTTTTCAGAACCCTCACCATTGACAATCAAGAAATTAAGAAATATCGAGGCATGAGCCTGATACTGGGCCTTAAGAAGTGTAAAATAGTTTATATAGAGTGCTTCCTTTATGCCGCTTGTGGAAAAAAGTGCCCCTTCAAATGGTCTCATCTCGTATGATTTATAATGACTAGATAAATTATAAAGTGCACCAATGTAGAGGATCTTGATTTTTTCCCTCAAAGCAACAAGATACTTTGGAGTACCAAGAAACTTGTATGTGACGACAAAATTTGTGTTCTTATCCAGGGTATCCTGTAAAATGACACTATTGGGAAGATCAAAAAGCTGCCTTTCTGTCGACGATATTCCAGTGGTGCAAATATAAACCAGTGAGGATTTAGATTCTGTAAAATAGCTTTGATGGACATCCTTGGACTGGGACATTTTGGGGAAATTTTTACAGTGCTGAAAGATAAAACCCGAGTAATGGGTATTTGTATTATTTTGCACAGTTATATGAATAAATGTGTTATTTATTTTTTAATACAGCTGTTTTTTAATATTAATAAAATTATGTGTTTAGTGGTTTTAAATATCTACCCTTACTCCTGAATACTCTTTACTATGAATTATCTGAGTATTGACAGTTTTAAATAATAATTTAAATTAGTTGAAAGTTACAATTTTTATTTATTTATTTTACTCTAACTTGACTGTTTGCATTCGTTGCTATTACTTCTGTCCGAACTCCTGTTTCAAGTATGTTGTTTCCGGATACTTTCCTGAGAAAGTACCAGTCCTACAGTAAAAGTCAAAAATAATGCTCTTAGCGTTTTATATATGAATTGTTAAAGCATATATCTCAACTGATTCAATTAATCCTATATATTTTGTAGTATTCTGTGACTATCCCATCTTATATTAAGATGCAGATAATTATTTGTGCCTTGCGGTTGTATTCTGATTCTAGTTTTATCACTAAAACAACATACTTCTACTTTTTCTCTACTATAAAATATTAATATAAAAAGACTCAGTTCAAAATGACGTTAAACTACCGGGAAGTAGTTGACTTGGCGGTGAGGGTGGCCAAGCAAAACCGTCAGTTCAGGGAATGTCCCTAGCCACTGCTTCTCGGAGGGGGTTTACTCCCTTATATGGCCTAAGCCAACAGTTCTCCATCTACATATGAGGGCAGGAGTTTTCTGCCAGGGACCGGAAGGTGAGGTTCCTCCATAACGGTGTTGCCCTTACCACCGCCTAGGTGTCACCATGACTAATTCAAGCTATTAAGAAATACCCAGAGTGGAAACACGATGACGAAGGTGCACTTGAATCGACAAACTCTTTAAAACAGGCTGTGGCCTAACTAAACACGCTTGGTAAGACGCACCTGATGCGGATGCAGTGAGGGGCTATGATTAAATCGGGAGGACGACTGGCATGCGATGCACCAGGCGGGTGGCTAAAAGGATTGTAAGATTGCAGGGTTAAGCACATATAGACACACACCATCGGGCTGGTGACTTCGCGCGGTAACCGGGGTAAATCTGGCGAAGCTGTCAGCTTCTAACAGATAACCAAAGTCCTTGAGGATCTAATTCACTGAGCCATCCTATTAGATTCCAAGGTGATGGCGCTTGTATTGTACTTTAAATCTCACAGTACATATTTGCTATACGAGAGCTTCAAGTACAAGTTATGAATAATTGTATTGTTGACGATACAATAAACTTTAACAAAGTAGTTTATTTAAAAGGACTTATAACTAACTATCACAAGCAGTACTCGAGAGAAATATCGGTCCGACTGACTCTATTGAGACGTATATTTAGACGATAGTGCTTAAAAAAACACTTGAAAGCATTTTTGAATACAGACGTGGATCTGTTCAACATGAAGACGCCGAGGCAATTATTGTATTATTGTAAAACTGGATGTCAGCGAGGAACCGGGGAAACTCTAGAGCTTATTTTCAAAGCAACAAAAAGGATATAAACACAATATCAACTTTCAATAAATTTATTTTATTTATTGAAAGAACTTATAGTAAATGCCCATTTAAAACCAACTTATATAAACGAACATTTAAATATGGCGAGTTTATTTTACTTTCTTATTATCTCTGACACAATCAATTCCACCGCCTCATCTATTGACTTATTTGTTAACTTGTCTATATATAAGAGATAATTCTCTTCTAATTGTCTTTCCACTTTTTTAATTTTAGTTTTACTACTTTCTTCTTCTGTATGTATCTCATTTTCACATTGCGAAATATAACTGCGAATATAGGCCTCTGCATCATAATAAGCTTGTTCTCGAACATTCTTCTGTGTTTTTAATGCTTCGTCAATTCTTATTCTTGCTTTACGCTCACATTCAATTAAAAGCCTAATGCTTTCTGACATTTCCCTTTATTTACTTAAAATTCTCTTATATTTAGAATGTTTCATATAAAGAGTAAGCAAGCGTATTATAAATAGAACGCAGTATTGCTGGCAAATATAAAAGGACATCAAAATGAATCAGTCTGTTAAGTTCTATTTCCAAACCACTTGTAGTTATACAAAAAACAAGCCGGTTATGAATAGAAAACTAGAATGAATTTCGTATCTGCTTGGTAAACCCCAGATAAAACGTCTATTTTGATAAATTTATTGTTACTATTACCCCATCTATCTTTTATTCTCTAGCTGTAGCCGTGAAAATACCAGACAAACACTGTCTCACACCGTCAAATGCAAAGTAAAAATTTTCTAGAAAAATTTTCAAATAAAAAATTGAAATAGAAAGACCCCCATGCTGGCGCGTTGCTGCGTGTCTTTACATCGCAGTGTCTAATACCGGCATAACATTCAGTGGTACTTGTTTGTAATACTGGTGCCTTAACATTTTATATTTAACTATTTTCTTGTTTGTTTTCTGGCATTGAAGATGTCCTCAGGATTTCCTGTCTTTGTCTTAACACTTTTTGGGTTGCTTGCCCTTTTTTTATTTCAATTTTTTGAGGTTGCTGTATTGTGCACATCTTTGTTCTGATAGTCTACTGTAAGGGTGGGTCCTTTGGAGGGTGTATGGCCAAGATGGTGTATTTGTAGTTGTTGGTGACGGACAGGCGTCATGTAAGTCTGAAATATTATCTAAAGGCTGATTTGTTACAAGATAGGTGATTTTATCGATAAGAGTTTTAGCAAAGGGCGATAGAGCATATACATTGGCATATTAAGAAGGAGGTACGTTCACAGGACTTAAAATAAACCAAGATTATTCATAAAGGAGCGACACAAATAAAATTATATCACAGATCCATCGAAAATAAACTCCAATGTTTAAAATATTTTATTATAGAGCTACGATCAAACCGTCCGTATTTAATAAACGAGAAATAATCAAATTCCAAATTTAATAACTTCTTCCAACCAATGTATATTTCACAGCTGTTCGTCTGCAATTAACGCATTGTTTTTCCTTACATTCCAAAAGATCAAGCGGAATGCAAAGTGACTTTGCTCCTTGAATAACAACCTCCCCATTTTCTCTTACGGTCGTTTTTTCAGTAATCTCATCCTCGCATTCAGAAGTTAGGCACCATGGGACAACTGCCTGGCATTGCGAGTTCAGGGCTACTTTGAGCTCATCCATGTTATCCACGTGTCTGGTTTGATTATCTCTTGCAGCAAGAGCCTTCTTATACATTTCGCTATGCATTGCAGCCATTGTTGATACAAGATGCTCTGCTAAATGTTCAGAAGAAACGTTTTCCTTTTTCCCAGTGTCTCTTCTAACAACACAGACAGTGTGATTTGCCATATCCCGCAGACCAATCTCAATACGAAGAGGAACACCACGCAATTCCCAATAATTATACTTAAACCCAGGTGTTAAATAAGCTCTATCGTCGTAATGTGTGCGAACAGTCCCACGGATCTTCTCGTAAACACCACTCACATACTTTTCCAAACCAATCTTCTCATCCTGGGTGGTGGATGCTTTTACACCGCATAATACAATCACAGCTTGTATCTGTGCTACGTAGGGTGGACATACAAGACCTCTATTGTCAGAATGCACCATTATTGCAATCCCAAGTGATCTAGTTGTCATTCCCCATGAATTTTGGTGTGCATATCGCTTCTCACTATCTTCCATGTCCGTCTCTACTTTAATTTCAAATATTTTTGCAAAATTTTGACCAAGGTAATGACTAGTTGCCGCTTGCACACCCTTGCCAGTTTCGTGTATAAACGCTTCTACAGACAACGTGTAAACTGCACCCCCGAATGTTTCATTCTTTGACTTCATCCCCTTTGTAACAGGAACCGCGAGCATTTCCTCGTATATCCTGGCGTATATATCTAGAATCTGATGGGTTTCAGTTTTAGCCTCTTCCTCATTGTAGAAGGCAGTATGGCCTTCTTGCCAGAGAAACTCCCGTCCTCTTATGAATGGCAATGTGGACTTAACTTCCCAACGAAGAACTGAGCACCACTGGTTCATCTTAAGTGGAAGATCCCTATAAGTCTTGATCCACTTGGCATATGATGGGTATATTATTGTCTCCGATGTAGGACGCACAGCTACAGGATCATCAATTACTTTATCACCGCAACGGGTTATCCACGCAAGCTCCGGATCAAAATTCGCAAGGTGACTTTTCTCCTGTTCCAGGTTTTTCTTAGTAACCAGCATTGGGAAATAGCACTCTTCTACACCCAGCTTAGAAATTTCTGAGTCAAAACGCTTTCGTATTTCGCCCCACATGAACATGGAAGGCGGGCGCATGATAAAACAACCTCTTACATCATAATAATCTAGGATCTCACTTCGGATTACTACTTGTTGATACCATTCAGAAAAGTTCTCTTCTTTTTTTGTCGTTATACCAAATCTTTGGCTGTTCATAAGGGTAAAATTTTAAAATCAAGTGTGAAATATTTCTTAGTGCTAGAAATTAGTTATAATACATAATCTCAGGAGATAGCATTTGTTAAGTGGTTCACACATCTTTAAAGACTTTTATTGATAAATACTCAATGAGGTAGTACGTTGCATACACCTTGGTCTTAAGTATATAATCTATTAGCACGCATGCGTTCACATTCTATTCAAGAGATAGTAACTAATGAGAATTGTGAGATTAGTGAGAATACCCACGGGAATGCAAATACAGGCAAATCCCCCAGATATATTTGTGCCAGATAAGAAGAGATGACATTGATGGATGTAGGATCACAAGTTAGGACCGACTAGTAACGGTGGGAACAGAGAAGATGCACAAGTACAATTGTAAATAAGCTTAGGCAAGAATACGGGTGCAGAACGCGGATCATACCATATGTGATGACATGGGATGGAGCGGTAACAAAGTACCACAGGCGACACTTGAAGGACATCGAGATAGCTAAGTTTATTTAGGCCTAGATCTAGACAATTGGTAGTTTTATAAAAGACACTGGAGAGGATATTCTTTGAACATCGACGCGACATCGAGTGCCTCGACGAGACCGAGGACAAGCCAGTTCAGAGCAGGAGGATTTGAATGTAACTTATGATTGTTTAGTAGAAACAGAACAAAGATGCTTGTTTTAATAAATTTATTCAATTGTGCAAATTAACAATTTTCTAAGGCCATTCTTTCGTTTTCTATGCTTGTTAGATTTCCATATTGTTTACATTCTTCTTCCAAACTTTTTTTAAACTTTCCAAGCGGTCCTTCAGTTTTTATTAACACGAGTTCTAGGTTTACAGCTGATTCATAATAATATTTGCTGAATATCAAATCACGTGCAATTTGTACACACTTTTTTTCACTAAAAAGTTGACCTGTTTTATTTAAACCCAAAATATAACTTTTTATTGCGTAATTAGTAAAAAGTTCGAACTTTGGATGGTAAAGTAATTGTTGGTATAAATAACACTCCCTTTGCATCTCTTTGTTTCTATTAATTAATCTAATATAAATACTAGTAATTCTTTCTATATAAACATTAGGATAATATAATTCAGATACTATTGAATTTGAATTTGCATTGTACATAAAAATGTCTTCAATATATGCAAACACGTGAGGGTTTATACTTCTATTTTTTATATGCAGCGACCATCCAAGTGTTTTATTAACTTCTCTAAGTATATCTTCTTTAGTTAAACTAAACAAAATCAAAGCAAACAATCTCTCATGAAAATCATGTATATTCATCATATGAAATAACCTAAGAAATTCTCCCCCATTATATCCCTTGCTCTGCACTATTTGCCGTATTGCGCCATAAACATTTCTAAACTCATTTATTTCAAGTTTATTAGTTGAACGAGGAGTATTTACTGAAACTATGCTCCATCTAATAAGCACATTCTTAATATATTCAGGTTCAAAATATATACTGTCACATATACTTTTAACACCTTCATCATTGTTCTGTGCAATTTCTCTAGTAAATTTTGTTAGAGCATAGCAAATGTGAATCTTATACCTTTTACCAAAACAAGTAGAATACAACATCCCCTTTTCAGTATTTATATCTTGCTTTACAAAATCCTTAAATTTAGTTAAATTTGTATCACTTAATTTTTTCAACACGTTTGGTAAGTCTAGTAAAGATGTATCAAGCATATTTGCAGCTGCCAAATTCTTTTCTATGTATTCATGAGAGTTTAAAATATCTACATTGTCTAAAATCCAAGGTCTCCCATGTATCTTTACAATACATTCTTTAAATATCACACATATGCTTGAATTAACCGCATCTCTATTTAAAATAAACAGATAAAGCATCACCAGAGTCTCTTTTTTATACCCCTCTCTAGCTTTATCTGCTTGGTTAATATCAATAACAGCATTTTCTAACATCTGCTCTTGCTCCTTCGTAGTAAAAACCCTCCACATCTTCCAAGTTAAAAATACCTGTTCAAAACAGTGAGGCACATCGCTTGATAACAGTGCCGTTACTATTCTAACAATTTGATTGTTATTAAAATATCTTTCTAAAGAAAGGTCAATGTGCCCAAATATCATCTCAACTAGCCCACTTCTCTCCGCTATTGTAAATTTCAAGTCTTTGCTTAACAAGGTAGTCAATACCCGTGTTAACTGATCAGTTGAAAGAAAGTTCAAAAATCCTGAGCTAAAACGTATTCTGATTGAATCTACTGTAAAATTAGACAAAGGTGAATTTAGGAATTTATCAAGAAACATTGAGTTAGAATATGAATAAACAGAAATATTATTAAGTTGTTGTTGCATCTGGGTTTTGTAATAATTTCTTATTTTTTTCTGCTCTGTTGTCATTAATAGATTTTTCCAAGATTTTTCTTTAGATTCTAGGATAGTATTTGCCTCATTCGTAACAACCAAGGCTTTTCCTTTTATAGTTTTTAGTTGACCGTTAACTAACTCTGTTTTATTGTTTTTTAAATGGTCGTAGGTAGCATCATATAACTGGGGATTACTTGACATTAATCCCTTTTCATCCTTTACTATCTGGTCATTTGAAATGCATTTCTTATTCTTTTCATTGACAATATCTTTTTTATCTGTCTGTCTTTTTAAACGTTTGCTTAAGGCAGAAATGTCATAAGCACATCGCTTAGATTTATACACTTCAGAACAGCTTTCTTCTAACTTTCTCTTTAATAAAGAATGATTCAAAGCATCATATGAAGCCAAGAATACTCTCATATAGAAAATAATACAAAATACTCTATATCCTTTGGAAAACATACTTATTAGGACAGTATCAATAAAAATGTTTAAATACAAGTTACTGACATTGATTTGAAATAAAATAGAGCGGTTGTTAATAATTTTTACATAATAAATAATCAATTTAAAGTCATATCTAATCACTTAACATCTATAATAAATTTTGTCGTGACCCTTACCTGCATTGGACAAGGGAGTTCGTGCTATTTTGACCTACCAAGGAATTCATTTACAACCTGCTTGCCTTGAGCGTTTATACCTGCCAAGAGATGAAATGGGACGAGGCCTCCACAATATTGTGATACGTAGTGAGCAGATGCTCCTCCGGTTCTCGACATATTTACAGACCAACGCACCAGGATCTACAAGGTGTGCTGTAATCTACAAGGTTGAAGCAGAATGTCATAGCCATCTAAGCGATATCAAGGAATATCTTAGAGTCAGATATGCAATGGGCGAAGAGGTAACAGCAAAGAGCCTTGGTGCAGCTCAGATCGCACAATTGTACAGCGATATAATAATTGCCATAAGAAGCTGTACAATGTTTGTGAGAATGAGCAAGCATCAGTAGTAGACTCTTCTGTTTGGCTAAAGCATGGGAATGAAATGTTTGTAAGACGAGGCGTGGTATTGCTACTTATATATTCGTAATATGTTTGGAGGAGAGACAGGAACATGCCCACATTGCAAGAAACGCTCAAAGACAGTCGACCACCTTGCAACGCAATGCGATAGAATGCTTTATCACGACTATACCCGCAGACACAATGAGGTAGTACGTTGCATACACCTCTAGCTTTGTCTCAAGTATGGACTAAAAGCACTACCACGCATGCGTTCACATTCTATTTAAGAGATAGTAACTAATGAGAATTGTGAGATTAGTGCGAGCACCCACAGGAATAAAAATACAAGCAAATCGTCCAGATATATTTGTATTAAATAAGAAGAGGCGAGAAATAATATTAATAGAAGTGGGGATTACAAGTCAAGATCAACTAGTAACAGTGGAAACTAAGAAGGTGCACAAGTACAATTGTGAATAAGCTTGGGCAAGAATATGGGTGCAGAACACAGATCATACCTTATGTGATGACATGGGACGGAGTGGTAACAAAGTGCTACAGAAGGCATAAGAACGATATTGATATAATCGATTTTATTTAGGCCTACATCTAAACGATCGTGCTCAAGAAGACGCTGGAGAGCATATCCTGTGAATATTGACGCTGCGCCGAGCGTCTCGATGAGATCGAGGACAAGCCAGTCCAGAGTAGGAGCACGTGGACGTAGCTCAAGCCAGCCCGGTACAAACTGAATGAAAAGTCTAATAACTCTCAATAAATTTATTTTATTTTAAAACTAATAAAC